>CAUYQV010061131.1:0-28110 GCA_963574575.1 Galagoides demidoff
CTGAGAAAATGACATGAAGGCTGTGTTGATCAGTTTGATGGAAGTATTTCGGATTGCATGCGAAAACCCCACACTGTACCCCAGAAGTGCATTAATGTACATAGTTACCATTCAATAAAATTAAAAAAAAATAAAAAAAAATAAAAAAAACCTTTTTCCTGAGGAACAGTAAAAGAGGTCTTTTAATAAGAACAAGAGAAAAGGAGTAAGAAATCATTGTACCATGGTTTAACTGGCAGACTTTTTTTTTTCAGTAGTCCATAAAATAATGTTATGTTTTATGGTCACTGCCACCTTAGATTTGATGAAATAGATTAATCCACAGGTGAGCACTGAGTGCCTAGGTTATCTATGTGCTAGATGTGGAAGGTATTATGTGACAGGAGGCAAAATCCTGAGAATGCTGCCACTCTCACGGTGCTCACAGGCCACAGTGGTCAGCAGTGGCTCAAAAGTCTGGACTTTGTATCATAATAGGATCAGACACGTTTTGAGGAAAGTTAGCAGTGGTATACAGGATGGAAGGCAGAAAGGGAGATTGTACTAGGGGGAATAGTTAGGAAGGTCTTGAAATAGTCTGAGATACAATGAGGGCCTGAATTAAGGCATGGTCACAGGCAGAAAAAGAAAGAAGAGTGAATCAATATGATTCCTATTGCTCATAGTTGATAACCAAAGAAATCCAGCAGACAATCTCAACCACCTTCACACTGAGGAACATATACTAAAGCAGTTGAGAGCTATTCAATCTTCATGCATATTTTTCACTTTTGAAGTCGTACATGTATTTTTGCCTTTAATTCATCCAACACTCCAGGCAAGGCACAGTGCTATCCCCTAGGCATATGAAGAAGAATTGAGTCTTCCCAGGTGAGGGAGAGAAAAAGATTGGTGGGTGATGTGATGATACCAATGTGATTATGAGCAGGAATAGAGAGGTCAGGCAGGCACAGGAAAGCTGAAAGCACATAGCACTGCTGAAGGTGGGACCCACCTCCAAGGGCAGTCACAGTGGGCCAGGCTCTAAAGGAAGTTGTACCAAGAAGCCACGAAGTGGACAGCCCAAGAAAGGGCATTCTGGGCAGAAGGAAGCTTGTGCTTTCTCCCAGAGGAGAGAAAGGGCAGACAACATTTGGGGCACTTTTCAGTGCATGGATATGGCTGAGGGCAGAGTACCTATCAACAGTGGTGGCGGGGGAGAAGGGGGAAGATAACGCAAAAGTCCTTACATCATATTGCACAGTTTCAATTTCATCCTATAATCCTAAGATTCTCTATCTTCCTAATGCCATGACCTTTTAATATAGTTCTTCATGTTGTGGTGACCCTCAATCATAAAATTATTTTTGTTATTGTAACCATAAAATTATTATTCGTTACTTCATAACTGTAATTGCTACTGTTATGAATTGTAATTTAAATATCTGATATGCAGGATGGTCTCAGGCAACCCCTGTGAAAGGGTTGTTCGACTCCCAAAGGGGTCGTGACCCATAGGTTGAGAACCGCTGTATTAAAGGATTGCCTCCATTTCAGTTTATGTTAAATAGCCCTTCAAAATTTTTATCACTCAAAATTATATTACATATAAAAATGACCCTGAAAGAATTTTCCATTTTCAAAATAAATGATCAAAAGCAGAGGAAAGGATTTCTAATGTAACCCTAGTTAAAGTAAACAATTAATTAAAAATGTTCTCATGAAGTAAAATGCCAGGAGCAGTAAACTGGTGACCAATTTAAACTTGTGCCTCTTTAGAAGTTCAATATCAAGTGAAATGGGTGGCCCTATTTTCAGAATTATTCCATGATGCACTTTGATGTAAAAGAAGAAAACGTATCCATAGATACCTTTAGACTGGTCTAAGATCCTCTTTATTTTTCTGGTAATGATAGCAAAATGTGGGACAATTTTCCTGTTAATTAAAAATTACTCTTTTAAATGTATCAGAATAAGATATTTAAGGAAATGTATATGTGGTTAATGGTTATTTTAACATCAACGGTTTGGTTTCCTGTCGTTTTCACAGAGTAGATTAAAAGATGGTGCTCCCTTTGGGTTCAGATTCAACATGAATTTCACAGATTTGAGACAGTGCAATTTAAAAACTTCAGCTAATATCATGCTTCTCCTTTGGATATGTGTGGGATTCAGTACCCGTCTTGTATCACCTTTAAATTATCACTGAAGAATGAACCACTTCTTTGTTCTGTGTCTCTAATTATGTATGAGCTTACCAGACAGAAATGGAATGCAGATGGATTTGGGAGGAAGACACCAGGAGGCGTCTGCTGGACTCTGGGACCCCGGCTGATGGCTGATTACACAGTGGTAGCTGGTCCAGTGTGCTCGACTTCCTCAGATCGCCTCAGGTTCTTACATGTTCTTAGCTCCCCAATGTCTGACCAGGTTTCAGTTTTCCTGTTATCACATGGCATTTATTGCTTTTGCACAGGGAACTCTCAGTCTCATGCATTAACTTACTAAACTCTGGAGAGTATGAATCCTGTTCTTGAATCTTATTTTAAAAAGTGGGATATGCATAAAACAAAAGCCCAAAACAGTATGTTGAGCTAAATTACACATAGGGGTATAATATTTAAAATTACTGTTGCTAGTCTCAATAGATAGGAAGGTTTCTAGAAAACAATCTTTTTTTTTTTTTGGAGAGACAGAGTCTCACTTTATCGCCCTCAGTAGAGTGCTGTGGCATCACACAGCTCACAGCAACCTCCAACTCCTGGGCTTAGGGGATTCTACTGCCCCAGCCTCCTGGGTAGCTGGGACTACAGGCGCCCACCACAACGCTCGGCTACTTTTTGGTTGTAGTTTGGCTGAGGGGGGGTTTGAACCCACTACCCTCCGTGTAGAGGGCTGGTGCCCTACTCACTGAGCCACAGGCACCACCCAAGAAAACAATCTTATACTCCATAAAGCTATGGAGTGCCTCTTCATTTCTGTGCTATTTTTAAATCCTAGAGGTTTCAACCTCATCAAATTAATGATACTTCATTATCAAAACCAATATTTGACAAAAAAAGAAAAAAAATTCCTGTTATTCTGAAATAAAAACGACCATCATATATATTACTTTGAAAGGGAATGGCTTTGAAGTGAATGATCATGTGTACAGAAAATTTCTCAAAATGTCAAAGTTATGGGCGGTGCCTGTGGCTTAAAGGAGTAGGGCGCTGGCCCCATATGCTGGAGGTGGTGGGTTCAAACCCAGCCCCAGCTAAAAACTGCAAAAAAAAGTCAAAGTCCTTAACTGTATCCTAGTCTATGTATATTTAAAGACTAGCTATGACAATACATGTTATGAATAAATTTTTGTTTCTAAGTAAACAGAATCCATCTGTATGAATATAATCTATATGAGAGCCAGCATATATGTGTGTGAGGTTTCCAGTTGTAGTGACAATATCCAAACTACCTGCAGATACCAGGCACTCAGACACAGCCCTTGATTACAGACAGTCCGGAAAAGGAGGTTCAGAGCTGCAACCTTAAAACTCACCTTCTCAGGTGACTGCCTTCTCGTCATCCCCTTAAGAGCATGTTGTTTTACACTAAGTCCTCAGGGAATGGACATAATTTTATTTGGACATTTGAAAATTTCTTCGAGACGTTTGAGTTGTGAATAGAGTCAGGCTCACCATTTCTGGCTCCGATGGGTCCTGGGGGAGCCCAAAGAATGTCTGATACTCTTTCTGGGTTTCCAATTTGTGGTGGGGACAGTATTGAATATCACTGTTTATTGCTTTACAGGCTGCTGCCACATTAGAAAATGTCCTTCTTTCTAGAAGCAGGAAAACTCAGGGAAATGACTTTCCTAAGAAATAAGACAATGAGGAATTATGTGTATAATATTATTTTGAGGTGCTGAGGGGAAGTCCTAATCACTGTAGATCCTTTGCTTCATTTTAAAATTTGAAAAAAAAAATCTGTTTCAGAGCTCTATAAAATGGAAATTTAAGAGTATTTAAGGGATAATTCTCCTATACTCAAGAGATGCCTAGGTGACTTAAGACTGTCTGCTCTGAATACTAATTGGCACTACAGGAAATGTGGGATTTGCTGTTTGTTGTATAAAGTAAATGGCTGCTTCATCAGCCACAGGAAGCTGATTCTTAGGGAGAATATTCTAGGCAATGTGTTTATTTTAGAGCTGTCTCTCCTTTGCTTTTTGCTTTGGTTTCTCCTTTTTAATCCAACGTTTAGAACTGCAATAACTTAGTGTTTTTACCTAACAGCAAAAATTTAACATGAAATGGACCTACGTCCCTCTGGTTTGCTTCAAAGAATCGAAACTGAAGATACTGCATAGAAACCTTCAGTTACATTCTTGGAGGTAACGTGGAACAATTTAGGAAATGTGTACTTGGGATATAGCCAGGCATAATTGGGATTATACAGTCACTAAGGAATTACAGTGTTATGAGGAATGTCTTCATAATCAGGACCTTGGCTTTGGTAAAAGCCACCTGGCTCCTTTCACTCTGTCAGATGCCTGTTTAAAATGCTGAGGTCACTGATCATTCTTTTATCCGAACATCCATCGTTACGTGAATAAATCAGGCTTCATTCATCACATGAAATGTAATGTACCAATGCAAACCTGAGCCACAACTCTACTGGCCTAGAGTGAGCGCTATAATATATGATTTGGTGAAATACCAAGTTTCACAGTAATGTTTACAGGATATTTTTATTTTTGTTTAAAAATATGTACGCATGTGAGAGAGTCAGCATGTGTTAAGCAAGAAGAAAAATGTGGAGGGTTACTCTCCATTGCCAGAAAGCAGGAATAGAAAGGAGATTTGGCAACATTAAGGTTTACTTTGTATATTTTTACATTGCTTTATTTTAATGGATAATCATATATTTTGTCATTTGAATACCTCATGAAGACAATGTAAGGGGAATTAAAAAAATAATTGTGGATCAGATTTGTTTTTTTTTTTTTTTTGCAGTTTTTGGCCCAAGCTGGGTTTGAACCCACCACCTCTGGCACATGGGGCCAGCGCCTTACTCCTTTGAGCCACAGGTGCCTCCCCTGGATTAGATTTGTTTTAATAGAAAATCTATGGCCAAGCTTGACTAGCTGTGAGAAGCTGTGCCGTTTCCTTACTCCTTTTCTACCTCGCCATCCCAAGGGCTACAATGGGAGGAATACTGGTACAAACCTGGCAGTAGCGGTTGTGATAATGACGTAAATACACGTGAAGCAACAGAACAGTGTGCAACCTCTATTAAACCCTAACTGTCAGCTTGTAGTATAAGTGATGCTCTGTCTTGGGCTATTGCTAAAGAAATAACTTTCTAAGATTTCACAGTAAGTCTAATGGCTTTGTGACTAGAAAGTATTTTCTGTGTAGCTGCCTGTATTTTGCTCAGAGTTTTGGCTGGTTTCCCTCGTTTAAATATTGATGGAAGGGAGGCAAGAAGAACTACAAGGTTTTTATTTTCTTATTATCAAACAAAGTCAGAAGTGTTTGAAATGGGTAACATCAGTGAGCTGGGTTAATTCAAAGCTAGGCAATTGCAACTCCTAAAATATCTGTATGATTCAGGCAAAATTCATGTTTTAAAAATTAAGTTTCCGGATAATTGTGGTCTTCTGGCTTCCACGATGCAAATTCACAGTCAAGTATTAAATGTCAAACTAGGCAGAAGAGCACTAATTAAGTAATCTAGTTAAGTACCCAAGTTTCAACAATTGTGTTTTTCTCACCTGCCCACCTGTAAACTCAAAGTCAGAAGAAAAAAAATAGCTTTAATTATGTAAGATGACAATATAATCCTGAAAGTTAAATGATGTTAAGAAACTGATGTTAGGAAACATCCATGTGTTTATAACTTACATGAATAAACTTTACAAATGCATTCTTGTAGTTAGGAATAATGATAATTAGTGAGTTAAGGAAGTTTATTTCTAGGCGTGGGGGTGGATTTCTGCTTTATCTGATGTTCTAAGAGATCACATGGGTCTCTATCACAGCCAATGAGAAAAACACCTGTCGCATTGAAAAGCAAGAATATCCAATAGAATACTCTGTGGCCAGATGGATGCCATTGTTAGTTTAAAATAGTAAGTGGTTAAAAACTATTATTCTCAGAATAATATACCCAATATTTGTTATGATTTCTGTTTTTTCAAGTAACATTTTTAAGTGATTTTAAATAATATATTAAAGCTGACAACAACAACGTACTGAAACATGTAAGTGCTTAATATGCTTTAAATCAAGAACACAAATTATGATTATCTCCTCATACATTTAAAACTATTTAAGCCACACAATACATGGTAGGTAGTGCCAAGTTGAAATTAGGAAAAATAGCACTTAAAAATTACCAAGAACTGTGGTTTTGAAAGGGATCCTATGTAATAAATACAGCAGACCAGACATGTCAGAAGGATATTCCCTTTCTGTAATACCTATGCCTTTGGCAGTCTGCCTCTGTTCATGGTCCTGTTTTGCCAGGAACCAAATGGCAAGAGACATCCATCTGTTTGGTCCCATAAACACAAAGATTTGATTTCTCACTTCCACAGAAATCAGAGATCTATTTCATAATGGAACTAGGAAATGCTTTCTTCATAACAGAGGAAGCAACAACAGATGGAGACTGGCAGATCCCACCTACCCTGGGCTGTTTTTGTCCTTCGTCATTTCTGCGTAGGCGAGGAAGCAACCTTAGAGCTGTGTGGGAGCCCGGAGGATCTGATGAGAGTTGTGTTACCTGTGAGCCCTGCACTTGACGTCTGGCAAGCTCCGCCCACAGCCAGGAGCCCAGCTGTTGGGGGTGGTGCTGGTATTCAGATGAGGTCTGGAGACCCAACCCCACACAGCAAGCCGTTACCCCCCACAGAATGTGCCTTTTGTTCAGTAAGTATGATGAAGACTGGTATTAAACGCAATTACTCTTTAGGTTATGTATGTTAGAAATCTACTTCTGAAAGTGTATTTTTGTTTGTGTGCTACAAAGAAGCAATTTAGAGATCAAACCTTTAACCACCGAAGTACACAAGAATATCCATGTCGACTTTGCTGTCATTGTAATTCATTGTGTTCTTATTTTGTGCTAGGCATTGTGGTAAATGCTTGAAATGCATTACTTAATCTCACAGTGGCCTAGGGGGTTGGTACTGCAGTAGAACGTTTGTAAATTGACCACCCAAGGGACTATAACAATTTCACATGGAGGTGGTCAGCATAAGGAACTTCCATTCAGTACACATGGTGTGTGTCTGATCTATGAAAATTATGTCAATTTAAGGAGGTGGTCAACTAGGAGGCTTCCTAACCTTCCTAACTAGGAGGTGGTTAGCTAGGGAGTTTCTACTATATTTATATTTACATTTAATGGAAAAAAGAACAGAAAATCACCATGGTTCAGATGAACTTGCCCAAGATCACATAGCTAGTAAATGGCAGAGGTATTTGAATTCTGTCCTATAAGACTGCAGAGATTGACTTCTTGAGCACTTTATCCTATTTCCCTTGCCTTATTACATTATTTTCAGGAAAGCCCTGGATATCAGGAAGAGCACTTTCTTTATATTGAAAAATACTTAGATAAAGTAGATTAGTGATTTCTTTTGAAGCCTTCTGCAGGAGATAAGGCTCAGTTAATAAACATCAAATTAAAACCCTCAAAAACTTTAAAAGGCCCTCAAAAAAAATTTGACTTTTAGCATATTTTTAAGATAGGGGATGTGGATGATGGTATTAAAATCTATAAACATGGTGGTGCCCGCAGCTCAGTGGGTAGGGCGCCAGCCACATACACTGAGGCCGGCGGGTTTGAATCCAGCCTGGGCCAGTTAAAGCAACAATGACAACTGCAACAGAAAAATACAGGTGCCCGTGTTGTACCTGTATTCCCAGCTATTTGGGAGGCTGAGGTAAGAGAATTGCTTAAACCCAAGAGTTTGAGGTTGCTGTGAGCTGTGACACTACAGCACTCTACTAAGTGACATAGTGAGACTCTGTCTCAAAAAGAAAAATCTGTAAACATGTTCTTCAGCTCTTCAGCTATAAACTACCTGGCACCTTAACAAATCTTAGCACCGGGAAGTGTAGAATGTATCTTTTAAGGGACATATGGGGGGTGGGATAAAAGCTTACTAAGATTTTTTCCACCAGAGATCATTGTAAAAATTTGATTTTGAAGTAGAGAAGCTCCCTATAGATTCAGAGAAGCCATGAAATAGAATAGCCCCAGGGTATTTCAACACCTCCACTTGTAAAGAGAAAGGAGTGAGAGCAATTCCAAAATACAAGCCAATTTGTTAGGGGACACAAAAGAATCTGCCTCATCAATTTTTAGAGTAACAGTGATAAGGAGACGAACCACCTCTCATCACACTCAAATTTTTCACTCTTATCCATCTGTCTGGACTGGAAAGAAAATTGTCATAAAGTCAACCTCAATTTCCCAGCCTAGTAAAAAGGGGGTTTGCTTCCCTCTGCAAATATTAGGGTTTGGAAAATGGGCTAAGGCCCTGGTCTTGTTAATGCCTCTGTTAACCAGTACTTTTACCTCAGGAGAAATTAAGACCAACTCGCCACCAAAATTTTATTTTTTGCCCCTATTCTCCAGGAGAAGCTGCATTATTCTTGCACTTCAAGAAAAGTAGGAAGATATCATCTACTATGTCTAGAAAATCTTCCTAAAGTTTTGTAATAAGAATTGTGCCAAGCTGTGAAGTAATTAGCGTGAATATCCTTTTATTTCTGTCCCTAACATTTCTATTCAGGTAGAATCTGATTAAGTGGAATTCTAGATTAAACTTAAAAAGCAATTAAAGTCTAAAAAGGGTAAAGGGTGCTGGACATGCATGGAAATCATGGAGAACATCCTTTGCCTTGGCTTGAGTGGTGAGAGGGCTGGGAGGAGCCGGGCACCACCCCTAATGGGCCGCCTTGGGGTGAGTGGTGAGAGGGCTGGGAGGAGCCAGGCACCAACCATAATGAGCTGGTTTTCTTTCAGCACCAGCTGGAAGTGGAGCCATCTGGGGGCGCTGCCCTGAATCATGACCCAGCTAATAACAAGCACTTCCCAGACCATGGGCATTTGCTTCAGTAGCCTAGATGGACTCAACTGGCACTATGAAAACGCTGATGTTTGCACAGACTCTTACAAGTTAGCAGTTAAGCTTCATAGTACTTTTCACCTTTACATTGTTGATTTGGTTTATGATTCAGAGTTCACCTTTCGTGGGTATTCTGTACCTAAATAAAGTCTCTTGAATGACTGTAAGCTAGTACCAGCTGATGAGCTTACACTAGAAATAAAAGAGGTGAGATGAGTGTGTTTGTCTGGTCCACTGGACGGCAAGGCTCTCTGATAACAGGACAGCAGGTGCAGATTATCAGGACTGCTTTAGCAGTTTCCATTTAATTCCCTGTAAATAAATGACTCAGTTGGGAAACTCATTAGACAAAGGATTTAGAAACACCATAAAAAGAACTCTCCTTGAATTCTTAATGCCTGTTGCCCAAGGTTGTATCTAAAGTCTTTTATATTTGTTCTCAAATACTCTGATTTATATTAAATTCTTTTAACAATAACATCTTTGTGTATAAAGTATGTATACATATATATGGGGCAGACATGTGCATATATAAACTTTCTAGAAGAATTTTGGAACCACACTTTTCAGATGATACTTTCTTTTTGAAAAAATTGCAAACAATGAAAAATTTCAAGAAGTTTATAAATCCAAAGTCAGCTGTAAAAAATAAAAATAAATAAGGACTAATAGTCATATGATAATATGATAAGAACAAAGGAATACTAATTATTTTATATATTTAACTTAAGAATGTCCATTGGTGAAAAAATATTGACCATATAAGTTAACATGCCGAAACTGATATTTTAACTTTGATTTGGTGATATCTTATACTTTAATATGTTTTCAAAGACTAAAGATTAACTGATTTTATTATTTAAAAATTCCAAGTCCTAAATAGTCTTTTCCATATTGTTTTCTAAGTGCCCATATTTAAAGAGATAACTACTAACTAACTCCTATGCTTCCCTGAAAGTGGAACGGTGGCTAGTAATCTATTCATCAGTGGTTTGGTATTTTTTAGATGGACGCCTGGGCTTACAGTGAATTTTAACAACCAAATTCTAATGCGTGGGAAGTTACTGTAACCACACAGAACTAGAAAGGAATGGAAGCCTCTTCTCACTCTTGAACTACATACCATATAGTTTACCATAAAATATACCATATGCCGTGTAACTTTTCTACTGCTGAATTCAGCAATGCTTTCAGTTTTCAGAGGAAAAAGAAACCCCTATTTTCATTAGTGATTGAGCTGGTTGCCCTGTGACATTTATGGGCATTGAGGACAAATTGTGCAGTGGTCCATATGGCATCCCTGAGCATGACGGTCAAGGAAATGTTACACTCCTTTCTTCAAAGCAGAGCCTATTCTACCATAGCTTTTTGGGAAGTAGGGTATGAGTGTGGGAATAAACCAATAAACTATAAGACTACAATAATCTAGATAGCACTGACTTTCTAAAACTGCTGCCCACTTTAAATACTATTAATTCAGTCCCACTGATAAAGAACACCACTGTTAATCCCCTATGACATGGAGCAGAAGATGAAATGAAAGGCCAGTTAAGAGGAATTTCATTTACGCCTCTGAATATTATCAGCCACAGTCAAATCTCGCTTTTCCAGCAAGAACCCATCAGTAATTTAAACTTTCACAAATTCTCAAAGATTTTGTTCAGAGGAGAGATCTATATACAGAAAAGTATCTGATAGAACAATTAGATCTAGAACTAAAACTTTCCTCCCCTCCCCTTTTCTCCTCTTCTCTTCTTTTCCTCTTCTTCCTCTTCCTCTGAGATAGGGTCTCTCTCTGTTGCCCAGACTGAAGTGCAGTGGCCTAATGATAGCTCACCGTAAACTTTGCTTCCTGGGCTCAAATGATTCTCCTACCTCAGCCTTACAAGTAGCTTGAACTACAGGTGCATGCCACCATGCTCAGCTAATTGTCATATTTTTTGTAGAGACTTGGTGGATGGGAGGGTTTCATTATATGAGCCAGAATGGTCTCCAACTCCTGGCATCAAAGCATCTTCCTACCCCAGCTTCCCAGAGTGCTGGGATTATAGGTCTGACCCACTGTGCCTGGCCTAAAATTTTATTTTCATTGTTAATCTAATAAGGATGGCTATCTGGTTTTTCATTCATTCATCAAATATATTGAATACTTTGGTGAATACTTGATGGCACTTCACTCGGTGCTAAGGATTCAGCAGCAATTAAAAAAAATTGATTTGCCATCTCTCCAAGTGAGGTAATATGAAACCCACAATATCTGAGTGTAAAATAGGAAGTCTGTTTGAGGGCGCATGGGTAGTGACTATTAAAGTCCAGCACGTGCCTTTAGCTGTGTGAGAACTGCCTAGAAGAAATGAATTCAGAAATCATGGTGGTTTACGATCTCTAAACTTAAAAGCAAGTATCACAAAAAAGAAAATCAAATTGAACTAAATAAAAACAACTTTTAAAAGTCGAAGAGGGAAAATGAGATGGGTAAAAACCTACTTTACAGGTACAAATGAATACTATTCGGGTGATGGGCAAACTAACAGCCCTGACTTTAGCATCATAAAAGCTATCCATTTAACAAAAATATTTCATATTTTGAAATTAAAAATGAATAAATGTATTAAAGAAGAACCACCCCCCCAAAAAAGTCAAATAACGGTTTTAGTTCAGGCTGCTATAGCAGAGCACCATAGACTGCATAGCTTAGATGAAAAACATTTATTTCTCATAGTTCTAGAGACAAAAATTTTGAGATCAAGGCGCCAGCATGGTGAGGGTCCTGCTGAGTGCCCTCTTCCTGGTTTTTAATGTCTTTTTTATGTCCTCATATGGTAAAGAGAGAAAGCTCTGGCCCTTTCAGATCCTCATAAGACGACTAATCCCATCACGGGGGCTCTTTCCTTTGACCTCATCCCAACATTAATTACTACCCAAAGGTCCAGCCTCCAAATGCTGTCCCATTTGGAATTAAGGTCTCAATATATGAATTTTAAGGGACACAGAAATTCAATGCATAGCAGTAACCATACAAATGAAAATATAAATAAAATAAAATGCCAGTATCTTCTAACAATAGCACAAACAGCACAACTACCATTTTCCAGTATTTTGCTACAAACAGGGTTCTAAGCACCTTCTCTGCTTTACCTCATTGAGCTGGCCCAGAGACAATGCAGATAGAACTCTCAGTAAACCCAATTCACATGCATGTAGGTGGGGAATGAGGTACTAATTATTTAACCTCTAACCTCTGGTAATTTACAAGCACCAGAGAAGTGCTACTCTAATTCCATCCCTGGCAGGCAAGCTCTACAGCCCTGTACCAACCTGCCATGATATTAAGTACTGTTAAGTACTTAATAAATATCATTTGACTTAACACTTAGAACAAAACTGTGAAAACAGCACTGCTTTCATCCCCATTTTACAGTTTATAAAAGTTGATCTCAGAGCAATTAAATAATTTTCCCAGCTTCAAAGCAGAAAACCCAACTCTCCAAAACCATATGATATAAGCCATATTCATTACCTTAAATGTCCTAGAAGCCACATTAAAAAGTACCTCTAGTCTTGTTTTATTTAATCCAATATATGCAAAATATTATCATTTCAACAAACATGCACTCAAAATACAAATTATGAACAAGATATTTTGCATTCTCTTTTCATATTAAATCTGGGAAATTCAGGTTGTGTTTTTCATGTACGCTATATGCTGATACAAACTAGTGGCTCCTCTTTTGGACAACTTTGTAACATAGGGAGATACAATCATTTCTTTGCTTTGTAGGAGGTTTTCCAATCCCATTCTTTCCTTGTTTAGAGAACTCTGGATTTGGATATAATCTGTGAACAATGAATCTAGCTTTTGTGTCCCTACCTTTGATATGCATGAATATTATGAGATTCACCCATATGACAAAGTATGGGTGAACAGTCTCTAAAAACCTGAACTGCTGATGAGTAGCTGAATGCCTGAAGCACTTGTTGGTTCTATTAACACATCATATATGTGATGCTACCTTGTGTATTTATTTATCTTTTTGCCCACATCATTCCAGCCAGAATAGAAGCCTTCAAGGGCTCTTTTGCTTTTTTTTTTTTTTCATCTTTATAGCCCTAGCTATGGTATCCTGCACATAAGAAATAATCAATGCATTTTAGGAGATGACAGCAGACTCCCCTAGGAGTCATCTTGCAGCTTTCATTGTATCTTCTTTGCCATAGATTCTCAATTCATTTTGTCTGAGGAAGGAGTTTTGCTTTACTGGCTAATTTGAAAAACTCGGTTGCACTCATTGTGAAAATAGCCCTTGAAGAGGTTATGTAAGAGGGTTGCTGGAGATCATCTCAGAAATTTAGAACCTCATTTGCCAGCCCTTATTCACAGGAAGCTGTTGTCAAATTGGGGTCATGATCCAGCCTTCCTGTTTCCTAATCCTGCACTCTTTCCATTGTTTTACATGATTTCTTTCTGCTCCTGCTCTTCTTCTTAATTTCCCTCAAGGGGACAGTACTGTCTTCTAAGTCAGAGGTCAAATATAATGAAATAAAGATGGTTGAATTGCTGCAAAAAACTAGTTGTATTAGAAAGGAGTGGTGCAGTCTCAAAACAAAAGATAAGAGGAAATTTCATTCTATGCCAAATGTCCTTTATTTTGGAGACAGGAAGAAGGATATTTTATTTAATGAAAAACTATGCTATGAAATCAGACACTAAATCATTACATTTTCTTATCTAAAGTTTGAAGTTTCTAGCTTCTAGAAATAATATCCCCCTATACATTGAGAGACTTGCTATTTTGGTTATGAGATTACTCACAAGTATGATAATGCTTTCAAACATTATTTCCTTAACAAATGGGTATATATATATTTTTTTATAAAAGTACAAGAACTTGAGAAATTATCTCATGATGGATTTTTAAAGATAATTATGTGGAGAAGAAAATCAGTGCAAAGGGTAAGAGAAAGCGTTTTGGAGCCCTATAAATCTGGGCTTAAATTCTGACTATACTACTTAACTGCCACTGCACTGGAGGCAGGTGGAATGGACAGATGTTATTTTACTTTGTTTTGCTTAGCCAACTGTCATCCCCCTTTCTTTGGGGGGGAAGATTCAATGCACCACTCTCTGCTTCTCTTCTTGGGGTTAAATTGCACTGACTCCACTTTCCTGCTCCTGGGGAAGCATGTGATTCAGGCCAAGCCAAGTAAGGAAAATGATACCTGATTCCAGAAATGTGTAGGAACTACAGGAAAAGAGGCATGGCTGGTCTTCCAAGGACTGGTAGATAGAGAAAATGTGAGCCTGCAGCTGCTGGAAGCCGTTCTGCCACCTCAGCCTTCCCTGCTGTGTGTGAAGGAAGGTATCCAGGGGAGAGGGAAGTACAGCCAAGAAATGGAGACAGGGAGGTTAGACCCTTCGGGCTCAGCTGCGATCCAAGCCAGCTTTGCTGCTAGACTTTCCATGATCCATTAAAACTGAGGTTTTCCATCACTTAAAATTGTAAGGTGCCAATGAAAACCCTAACTTATCAAACTTCTCTTAACTTAACTTCATTTTTTAAAAAAATTGGCATAAGACACACATTATCAGGCTGTGGTGAGGAGTAATTGAAGTTATATTCACTAAGCCCCATGGAATATAGTGGCAGACACCCAATCATGGGTGGCTATTTTGATTTTAAATGGGACTGGAGAATGAGACTACTAAGAATCTGGGCTCTTGACTGAAGGTCATATTTGAAACCTAGACAGCTACTCACCAGTCGTGCAAATCTGAGTGAGTTGACAGAACCTCTCAATTCTGGTTTCCCAATCTGTAAACTGGGAATACTAACATGTACATGACGGAAGCCTCATGACACTGGACATAATGCACAAGTCTGCAAGGGCCTCGTTCACGGCCTGGCTCAGAACCGGCAGGCATGAAACGGTAGCTATGGTTCATGTCATTACCAATTTCAGTCATTACTAAATCTAATATATTTTCATGGAGGAAGCAGAAAAATAATATCTGTTTTAGTTTTTAGGCTATAAGACATGATTATTTTAAAATTTTCCTTGGAAAGGAAAAAATACATGATGTGGATTTTATAAAGGCTAATGAACAATGAACAGTGAACGTGGATGTCTCGTCCAGAGGAAGGTAAAGCCCCAATACACTCTTCACCCACACGGCCGACCACGTCCTCTCACAGAGCACATGGTCAGAGCACTAAGGGGGGAGGTAACACGCCACCCGGAGGACGGTGGGTGTGTCAGTGGCTGCTAAGCCTCCAGAAGACACAGGGGACTGCCTGGGGCAGCTACGGTGAGTGGTTCCAGAAGCCCAGACAACAGAGTGAAAGAATGAATAGGGAGATAGTGTCGCTCTTGAGTCTGAAGTACCCACTTTCCACAGTTTTGTACCAGTTCTTCACCTGGGACAAAAAGTCACCCCCACAAGCCCCAATGTGTTTATAAAGTCACACAAACATATGAATAATTCAGGCTTTTATAAATGGTGAAACCTCTGTACCAATATTCACCAGAAATAGACACTTTCTTTCACGGTATCACAGATCCCTACAATTGGAATAACTGGCAAGCCCAGATTAGCAGGTCATTTTTCAATGTTCTATGTTCAAGTAGACTCTGTAAGTAGCAAGAAAGCCAGCAAGGAAGGTGTTGTTGCCAAGAGTCCTTCAAGATTGCACTAGTAAACTCCATACCAAGCCTCCAAGGCCCCCATCTGTCCCACTCACTTTAATCGCCATTCTCTTCCTCTCCTTCTCAGTCACACTGATCTTTGTCTTTCTCAAACACCGCAAACATGCTCCATTCTCAGCAGTGTTCATTTCCCTTTTTTTTCCTTTTTGACTGAAGAACCTTTCACCAGAAGTCTCATTCAGCTCTTAGCTGAACCATTAGAGAGGGCCCCTGGTCCCCACAGCTGGAGCAGTCTGCCCCATCCACCCCAGTCATTTCCAATCACACTGCTGTGCGTTATCAGCTTCACAGCACTTGCCACCTTACCATGGGACGCTATCTCATTAAACCTTTGTTGACTTGTTTATTACCCTTCTTCCTCACTCCCCATAGGCTCAAAACCAGTAGAAACCTCAAATGTTTCATTTCTAATTATGTCCCCAGCATCAGGAACAGCACCTGTCTGACACATGATTGGTGAATGAACGGACTGTATTTTTTTGAGTCCATTCAGCCGTACTTTTCATTTTTCTTAGCATGGATACATTTTTTAAATGCTGCAATAAAGTTTAGATTAACCTCTGTCCAAATTATTACAAATTACAAATTAAATAAATTGAATTCATCTTTTGTTCCCCCCAGAATAATTTAAGAACGAACAAGGAAAAATTATCATCCTTAGAAAAGCAACTTTTCTCTTATCTTTTTAATGACATTCATGGTTTCAGAGTCAAACCGCATGACATCACCTATAAAGTCTGCTGTTACAAAGCACATCGAAAGCTCCTGTTCTTTTTGGAAACGGGCCATATTATACTCTATTCGTATTATGACTCTTAATGACTTTTTCAATAGTTTTTTCTTCTCACCATCTTTTCAGTTAAATAAAGTTTACAATTCTGTAACAAAATTGACTTGTTCTTAAATTCTGGTAAACAAGATGCAAAACTGTCTGAAAGGTTTTTCTATGATTTAGTGGAGCAGCAGCTGCATTGCTTGATCTTTGGGATGATAGTAATTCAAATAATCTTACTGCCATCCACACTCACACAAACACCCGAATGAAACAAGCACACGTAACGTTACCTTCTCGTTTTGTTAGGAGAGGCTAGCATTCACATTAGGACGTGACATTAGAAAAGTATGAGATTTAAAAAATAGATGTGATCTGAAACTTGATCTTCAAAACAACTGTGATGTTGTTTTTCCTCTCCTAAAATGACGTTTAGGTTTATGTGGGAACATCTGGTGGTAGACTAATCCTCTAAGCAGAAAACAATTTTAATGCAATCACTTCTATAATGAATTTGACTGGTAGGTAAAAGAAAACAGACCCTTTTTCCTGTTACAGATCTACAAGAAAATATAAGCATCGATGGTATGCTTACTTCAAAGAATGCTCCTTTCAGCATTGTCTAGGAAAGGGAAAAACTAAAAGTGATCACGGACTAGGAATAGGGGAATGGATAAACTGTATGAAAGAACATAGCCACAGTTAAGATGGCTTGACTAGATAGACAGATCTCAATATGAACATATTTGAAAGCAATGCTGGCTAAGAAAATCAGGTTGGCACAAGATGCATCCAGTATGGCATACTTTATATACAGTTTAAAAAATAAACTATATTTCTTCATTTAACACATACTTTGGGGGTACCTACTTTATGTCAAGAACTGTTCTAGGCACAAAAAGGATGTAATAACAGAAGGTACTTGACCTAACAAAGTTTGTAATCTAGTGAAGAAACAGAAAACAGAAATACGTATGCGCTCATACTTAAGTTTTAAGGATGAAAATAAAGCCTGGCACAGGCTCAGACGGCAATTCAACCATAGGCAAACTGGTCTCCTCCACCCCCACCAGGAAGTGATTTTTAAACAAAAATAGAATGCAGGCAGTAAGAAAGACATAGGAGGCAGGCCTACGGGGGGCCAGCCAAGGGGAAGAACTACCGTGTTTCCCCGAAAATAAGACCTACCCAAAAAATAAGCCCTAGCAGGATTTCTATGCATTTGTTAAATGTAAGCCCTACCCCAATAATAAGACCTAGTGATGGGCGTGGCTATGCAGATACGTCATGCATTTCGGGGCAGAGTGGCAAGGAAGACTGGAATACCTTTTATCTGCTGCAGCTCCTTTCTCCCAGCCATTTTCACACTTGCGTGGGTGTGCATGTGATAACCACGGTCACAGGCATCCTATTGCACACGTGTGAACGGCTAGGGGAAAGGAGTTCACGCATCACTAGCGCCAGCCCCACCAACAAGGTCGGCTCTCCCTGTCAGGTTCCAGAAGAAGATGACTTAACTGTATTTCAATAAATGTAGATTGTTGTATTATACTTAATAAAAATAATACATCCCCTGAAAATAAGCCCTAGTGTGTCTTCTTGAGAAAAAATAAATATAAGACAGTGCCTTATTTTGGGGGAAACATGGTAACAGTGCAAAGGTCCAGAGGTGAAGCTGTGCAGAGAACCATCTTGGTGTGCTTCCTACAGAGTAAGAAGGTGAGTGCATGGGGTGAGCCTGCAGTGCAGGAGAGACTGAAAGGTTGAACTGGAGGGATGGACCATGCACGGCCTGGTCCCAACATAGCAAGGACTTGGAGCATATACCACACGTGATGGAGACCACAGAGGGGCCAGAGAGAGAGATGGTACACGATGAAATGTGTGTTTTCGATGGATCTACCTGGCTGCTGGGTGATACAGAGGTTGAGTAGTGGTGTGCAGATACCATGCGAGATTAAGCAGAGAAGTCAGGAAGATGCTGTAGCAATCCCAGTAAAAGACGCTAGCAGTTGAGCTAGAAAAGCACCAAGAGGAGGCAAAAAGGAATGAGAACTGTGATATATTGTATTTTGAAGGTACAGTCAAGTAGGTATATTATTTGTGGATAAAATTATATGTGGTCAAAGCATACAATATAGACTACAGCATTGCCATTAGAATAGGGAATAGGAAAATATAATATTCTGTCTAATATTTATTTAAGAGATAAACTGATGTGAATGTGGTATAATCTTAACATTTGTTATTTAGGGGTTTGGGGTAACCAGAGGTTTGCTTCACTGTCTTTATAAAATTCTGGTTTTCACATTTTCCCTAAAAGAATTATATTCTATGCAGAAAGTAATATTCATGTATTTATGCTTTCTTTTCTCTGAAAATCAGTTATCCACTGATTTATTCATTTTTCCAGCAAATATGCTTCTTTTGAATAGCTGAGTGCCATTAATAGGTGATGTTGAAGCTGCAAGGAGCAAAGCAAAGTCTTTGTAGAGTTTACATCCTGAGGGAGGAGGCAGCCAGTTGAATAAACTGATCATATCACAATGACATTTCGGATTAGGGAATTTGAAGAAAAATGAAGCATAAGGCACAGCCATTTCAAATTGGTTTTAGCTTTGTTTTCTTAAAAGAAAAATCTAACTTATTCGGTTTTATTCCTATAGTTGTACATTATATATTTAACGAAACATGACAGGTGCATGGGCAGCTGACAGTCACAGGAGGTTAAGAGCAAAGACTCTGGAATTGGAAGCTCTGGGTTAGAACTTGGCAAGTGTGGCAGTTACCTTCTCAGTTTCAAATAACTCATCTTTGGTATTATTTTCATCATCACCATCACCATCATTGTTACTGTTTGTGATTTGTGGGTTGGAATTTAAGGCTCACATGAGTGAGAACAGTTCAGCTCCATTGCATGTTTGGACTTTTAGCTGGATGGCTCAAATTCTAGGGGCTTAAACGACTATAGGCTGCCTTAGTCTATCATGGGCTTCCTTAAAGCTTGGTGGCCTCAGGTAGTTGAACTTCTATGTCAGCTTAGAGCACTAAGTGCAAGGGTAGTGAGTAGAAGCTGGGAGGCTCCTTAAGACCTAACCTCAAAAGTCTTAGGGCATCACTTCTCCCACATACTTTTATTTATTTATTTATTTATTTATTTATTTATTTATTTTTGAGACAGAGTCTCACTCTCTCGTCCTGGGTAGAACAGTATAACATCAGCCTAGCTCACAACAACCTCAAACTCTTGAGTTCAAGCAATACTCTTGCCTCAGCCTCCTGAGCAGCTGAGACTACAGCTGCCTGCCACAATGCCTGGCTAGGTTTGGGGTGTCTTTTTTTTTCTTTCTGTTTTTAGTAGGCATGGGGGTCTTGCTCTTGCCCAGGCTGGTCTTGAACTCCTGAGCTGATCACTCTGGAATCAGAAGCTCTGGGTTAGAACTTGGCAAGTGTGGCAGTTACCTTCTCAGTTTCAAACAACTCATCTTTGTTATCGTTTTGTGATCCACCCACCTCCACCTCCCGGAGTACTAGGTTTAAAGGAGTGAGCTACCACACCCAGCTTCCCACATACTTTGAATCAAAGGAATCACTAAGGCCAGCCCAAATTCAGCACAAGAGTCAGACTTCACTTCTCAATTGAAGGACTAGGAAGAACTTAATTTATCACTGTAAATTGCTTAACTATTTAGAGATTCATTAATCTATGCAACAGAGCAATGATGTTTACTTAGAGGTTTCTAAGAATAGCAAAAAATGTATAGCCAGGATCTAGTGCTTAGTAGGACCTCTAAAATAGATTTATCCCTTCAGTCTTTCCAGGAACTAATAAAGACTTCAAAACCATTTTCACCTGAGGTGAGGAAGGTCCAGGACATTCTTGGTACTGGACAGTATTCACAAGAAGGCTCTATTATTTTTTCCAGATTTGGAAGACTACCATGGGATGAAGATAAACTGAAATAGTATGCAAAGTATTGCAAATTGTGGGCATCTGTCTCAGTTTTCAGTTTTATGGTGTCTATAAAATGGTTATTAGCAGCTTTGTTTTAGTAGAGGTAGGATAGCATTGTACACTAAGCAGGTTTAGAAGAGGAGAGAATTAGCTAAGTGAGGTCTTTATTCTTAGGATTATAAAATCAATCAACTTTTCTTCCTGTGGCAGCTGTTAAAACCAAGGCTTTCTGAACACATTTGTAAATGTTCCTTCTCTTAGCTGTGAAATGAAGTCAGGTAGGTGAAGAGCCTAATCTACATCTGAAGACAGTACGGGATAAACATACCATTCATTCCCATCTGTGCTGTAGACAACTGAATTCTTTCAATGCTAGTTGACTCCCTTCCATAGTTCCCTTTAAGACTAAGCAAACTAAATTGGTCCACTGGTTTATGTAACACATAAAGTTCCTTTCAATTTTTTTTAATGAGCCTTTGGTTGTTTGGAAAATACATTCATTTTGCAAGGGATTATGACTTCAGGAAAAAATACTTCAAGGGAAATAAAGATACCAATGTATTATGTAATTAAATGAAAGCACTAAAGTTCTATCCACATACATAGAAAAGGCTACAGAAAGCCTTCTATTCTTAGTTTCTATTATAAGGGGACATAGATCTCTATAAACATCAATTCAGAGAGAAGAATAAATAGAGAGATTATTGGAAAATATTTACACTGAAGATGTGTAAGTTTTAAATATACTGAATAAAATACTGGCAGTCATTCATAAATTCTACCTGAATTTTACAATCGTGTCTCCTTGGCAAAAATGAGAAATCCAAAAGCAGTCTGTAGAAAATCATCCCTGGTGGAATGAGAAAAAATTTTAAATTATATGTATACACACACACACACACACACTGATAAAGTATCCGATAAAGTAATTATTTAAAGTATGTCAGATGCTCTGAGGTCTAAAGATAATTAGAAGAACTTTTTAACTTTTTAAGATGCTCTGAGGTCTGAAGATAATTAGAAGAACTTTTTAACTCTTGAGGAGCTCACAGTCTTGGGCAGGGATCTCCCTCTCCCTCATTGCAGGACAGAGAGTAGAGAATGGGAGACCCAGGGCCAACTTTCACAGAGCAGCCACCGTTTAAGGCACTTTAAACAGGGAACAAATGTGAGCAAATATGGGTCATAGAAAGATCACATAGGAAGTGGAAGGCCCAGGATGTGAGTCCAAGGCTGAATGACTACAAAGCCCTGGCTTCCCCCTTTCTTGCTCAACTTTGCATCTGAATTCTGAGTCTGTCCCCAGAGCTTATGAGGTTTTAGACAAGAACCTTAACTGCTCCAGGCTTCAGATTCCTATTCTGTAAAAGGCAGTTTTTAATCTATATTCATGGTTGAGAGGTCAAGCATTAATGTTGGGGAGTTTCCAGAGCAACCCATGGGCATCATTTCCACACATCCGATAACCATAAAATGTTTATACATGTTGACATTTGGTTTTGAATTTTTTATCACTAATATCTTTACTTCCTCAGGACATAGCAAGTTGTTTTTAATACTTCAAAATCTACTTATACTACCAAGTTTTTAGACAGTTTTCCTTAAATGCAACATACCCTGTACTTATCATCATTCTGATACATCAAAGCTCTCATTCTATGTACTATAATATAGAATTCTATATTGAAGTCCAGTTGTCACCGACTGTCACCTAGATGTTTAACAACTCCAGGTCCATGATTATGAAATTCCATAGAATCAATTAGTTAAGTGCTGTGACAAAAACTGTAGACTAGTGGACGCCATCACCCTTCCAACCTCCTCCTCCTCCCACTTTCTCTATAGTAGAAGCTGGTAAGAGAAATGCCTGAGCTCCTAGCCTCTGTTGCAGGCCATGTGACAAGTCCTGGCAAATGAAAAGCAGATAAAAGTTTTAGAGGAACACAGAAGAGGCTTTTTTTTTTTTTTCTGAGAAGGCCTAATCTTTTACCTAATCCCCTGTGGAAAATACACATGCCATGCAGCCTCAGGGCATGTAGATCTCCACGACCATGACAGAAAGTCAAACTTCAGGGATACTGAAGACTGGTTAAGTTCATTTTCTCAGTAATGTCTTTAGGCCCCCAGAGAATCCCTTCTCTTCCTAGCCCTAGATTTTGTCCCATGTGAGAAAAATAAACCTACTACTTATTTAAGCCATTTTTTGTAGCTATGCTGTCCAATATGGAGCCACTAGCCACCCACAGCTGTTTAATTTTACATTAACTAAAATAAAAAATTCAGTTTTGGGCAGTGCTTGTGGCTCAGTGAGTAGGGCGCTAGCCCCATATACCAAAGGTGGGGGGTTCAAACCCGGCCCCAGCCTAATTGCAACAAAAATATAGCCGGGCATTGTGGCGGATGCCTGTATTCCCAGCTACTTGGGAGGCTGAGGCAAGAGAGTCACCTAAGCCCAAGAGCTGGATGTTGCTGTGAGCTGTGATGCCATGACACTCTGCCAAGGGTGACAAAGTGAGACTCTGTCTCTTAAAAAAAAAAAAAATTCAGCTTCTCAGTCTTGTACGGTGCAATTATGGAAATTTTCCATCATCACAGGCATTTCTATTTAAACAGCACTGGAGAGAATTTTGTCATTTGCATCCAAATGTATCGTGAATGCTACAGATGCTGATATTTTCATCACTGAGCTGAGGGCAGAAAGATTCCAGCCCCTGTCCCCCAGCTAATATGGGGGACAGCTAACATGCACCCCAGATACACATGCCTCCAAGTATCTGTGTATGATTGAGATACCACCCAAAGGTTTATCACTGGCCTCTCATCTGAGAGATTTCTCACACTTTCTTAAAGGATTAGATTAGACTTTCAGAACATATTCTTTTTTCCTGCAGATTTTTTTTTTTTTTTTGGCTGGGGCCGGGTTTTAACCCGCCACCTCCAGTATATGGGGCCGGCACCCTACTCCTTGAGCCACAGGCCCCACCCTCAGAACATATTCTTCACATAGCCCCAAGCGATCAAATGTTCTCTTTGGAGACAATGGGAGAATTAAGAAAATTAATATACCTATGCTAATATTCCAGAAAGAAAGGAAAATCAGCCACTATTACATTGTAATATTATAATAGTAGCTGCCCAGTTAAAACCAAATACTTCAATATATGGTGGTTTCACCCACCCCAGTGGTGGTTCTTAGCCCTTTCAAAATATACCAGGCTCTGTTCATCTCTTAAAAAACAATTCAGAACGAGAGCCGAATCTGAGACCACACCACCTGCAGCCACAAACCTTGATGTCTGAAGTCTTCTGGGAGGTTGCCTTGCAGTCTCTGATTGGGCTTCAATGAATAGTCATGAATCAGTCTACAAAACGCGGAGGCTTATCACAGAATTAAAATCAATGAGCGGAAACATGTAATGATGTAATTTCTTACAATTTTTAACTTAGTAACACCAAAAAAGGGGAAAATAGTAACAATTTAAAAAAATTTTTTTTCTGTGGATTCTGGTTATCAAACATTTGTCAGAAGCATAACCTGCAAATATCCTCTCCCATTCAGAGGGCTGTCTGCTTCCTTTACTTACTGTGTTCCTGGCTGTGCAGAAGCTTTTTGGTTTGATCAGATCCCAGTTTTTGGTGTTGCTTCAATTGCCTGGGGGTCCTCCTTATAAAGTATTCTCCCAGGCCAATGTGTTTCTCTTGCACTCTCTCCAAGAATCTTTATAGTTTCATGTCTTAAATTTATTGGCATGGATGTGGAGAAAAGGGAACACTTCTGCACTGCTGGTGGGAGTGCAAGCTAATACATCGCTTTTGGAAAGAAGTATGGAGAATACTCAGGGATCTAAAAGTAGACCTGCTGTTTGACCTTGCAATTCCTCCACTAGGCATATATCCAAAAGACCAAAAATCACTTTATAACAAACATATTTGCACCAGATTGTTCACTGCAGCTCCATTCCTAATAGCCAAGTCATGGAAGAAGCCCAAGTGCCATCAACCCATGAATGGATTAATAATTTGTGGTATATGTATACCATGGGATATTATGCAGCCTTAAAAAAGGTGGAGACTTCACCTCTTTTATCTTTACATGGATGGAGCAAGAACATATTCTACTTAGTAAAGTATCTCAAAAATGGAAGAAAATATATCCAATGTACTCAGTACTATTATGAAACCAATTTACAATCACTCACACTTTCATATGAAGAATAGATCACAACTATGGCCCAAGATGAAGGAGGGAAGGGGGAGGTCAGATCAAGGGAGGGTGAACAGTGGGATCACACCTATGGTGCATAATGCAAGGGTACACGTCGGATCTATTAGTATAGAGTATAAATGTCTTAATGTAATAATTAAGTAAATGAAATGAGGTATATATTAACCAGTGTGATGTAAGCATTCCTAATTCTATATGAAAACAGCACATTTTACCCCATAAATGCATTAATGTATACATGAGCTATGTGTTTATGATTTAATAAAAAAATAAAAACAAACAAATTTCCTGATGTAGTAATTCCAATTTCATTTCACTTATTTACATGTAGGTTATAGTAATAGTCATTATAGTAATAGTATCTAATATTTATAGAATATTTACTATGAGCCAGACAGTCTTGCAAGTAATGTTCACATACTTTTATTTAATCCTCACGAATGTACTTTGAGGATTACCACCCATACTTTGTAGATAAGAGACTGAGGCACAAAGAGGGTAAAAGCTTCCTCAAAATCACACAACTGAGTTAGTAGTAAAGCTCCAATTCAAACCCACCTAATCCATTTCTAGAATTTTCACTCTTAATCACCATACTCCTTTAAATTATCCTATTTCTATAGAAAGAAGTCAAGAATTACCCAGTGACCCAAAGCAGAAAATATTACTTTCATCCATGTGCTAAGATACACCAGACAAATCCAAGAACATACTGAAACACTTCTCTATTAGGAACTCTACTTCTTTTTTTTTTTGCAGTTTTTGGCCAGGGCCTGGCTTGAACCTGCCACCTCCAGTATATGGGGCTGGCACCCTACTCCTTTGAGCCACAGGTGCTGCCCCAGAACCCTACTTCTTGAAGGAGTAAACAGCAATTATGAACACAAATATTTTCTAAGATATAAAGTTACTATAGATTCAGGCATGATCTTTCAATCGAGTATTTTAAAAGACCCAATATAAGGTGACACACAAAAGAGGCAAAGTAGAATGAGTGTGCCAGAAATTAGAGGCTTTTACAGGCTGGGCAGCAAATTAAAAAAAATAATAATAACAAACAATTCCTAAACTCTTGAAGTTCCAGGCCCTGTTCTAAGTACCTTAGATATATCACCACATTTTATCCTTATAGCAACCCGGGGTGGGGGGAGGTATATATTATTATTATGTGCAAGAATAAGAGAGGCAACTGAGGTGCAAGATGGTCTCCCTGTAAGTGGCATCCCAGGCATCTTTGGATCAGGGGAAGCTGCCTGTCGGCCTTAGTGGTGTCACCTTTGCCTTCATCTCTGACTTTACCTCCTATTCCTCTACCTTTTGTTCACTCTATTCCAGCCCCCTTGCTGTTCCTGACACACCCCCTCTTCATGAAGTTTGCACTGACTGTTTCTTCTTTTATCAGAGAGGTCTTCCCTGACCTCCCAAAGTAACTAACTATGCCCCCATCCCAGCCTTAACCCATATTTATTGAATGAGTGAATATATAGACCTGTGCTCAACTCCTCTCCCTCAGTTGGGTAAAGCGAAGACACTGAGAACACACTTCTACAGGGGTATTCTGCGTTTGCTTTCCTTTCTTCCCTAGTCTTTGTTTGGTAACAGTTTTTGAAGAGTGGAAGCTATGAGTTCCAAGATAAAGGTCTCATTCTAGAAAACAAAATGGAGAGAGAAACCAACATGTATCCACATTACTCTACATGATTTGTCCTTTTAACCATCCTAGAAGTTAAAAGAAAGAAGACCAATAACCACGGGGACTTATGGATCCCTTTAGTTCTTTTTATCTGCTAATTATTATTATTATTATTTCCTTTTTTTTTTTTTTTGAAGCAGAGTCTCAATCTGTCATCCCGGGTAGAGTGTTGTAGCTCCCAACAACCTCAAACTCTTGGGCTTAAGGGATTCTCTTGCCTCAGCCTCCCAAGTAGCTGCAACTACAGACACCTGACACAACACCCAGCTAGTTTTTTTTTCTTTTTTCTTTTTTTTTTTTGAGACAGAGCCTCGTGCTGTGGCATCACAGCTCACAGCAACCTCCAAGTCCTGGGCTCAAGCGAGTCTGCTGCCTCCGCCTCTCAAGTAGCTGGGACCACAGGAGCCGGCTCTAACACCGGGCCATTTTTTGGTTGCAGCCATCATTGTTGTTTGGCGGGCCGGGCTGGATTCGAACCCGCCACCTTAGGTGTATGTGGCTGGAGCCTTAGCCACTTGAGTCACAGGTGCCGAGCCTAGTTTTTTTTTCTTTTTCTATTTTCAGTAGAGACAGGGTCTCACTCTTGTTCAGACTGGTCTTGAACTCCTAAGCTCAAGTGATCCACCTGCCTCAGCCTCCTAGAGTGTTAGGATTATAGGTGTGAGCCACTGTACCCAGCCTAGAGGGCTTTTTTTGTTGTTGTTGTTGTTGTTGTTGCAGTTTTTGGCCAGGGCTGGGTTTGAACCTACCACCTGCAGTATATGGGGCCTTCGTCCTACTCCTTTGAGCCACAGGCACTGCCCAGCCTAGAGGGCTTTTTAAATACATGCCTGAAACAGCTCATTGAATGCTCAGTCAAAGAAACAATCAACAATAAAAGCTTTTGTATTCTATTTTTTAATTTAATTTTTTTTTAGAAACAGAGTCTCACTTTATCACCCTCAGTAGAGTACAGTGGCATCACAGCTCACAGCAACCTCCAGTTCTTGGGCTTAGCCGATTCTCTTACCTCAGTCTCCCCAGTAGTTGGGAATACAGACACCTGACACAATGCCCAACTATTTTTTGTTACAGTTTGGCCAGGGCTGGGTTTAAACCTGCCACCCTTGGTATATGGGGCCAGCGCCCTACTCACTAAGCCATAGGTGCCTCACAACAATTAAAACTTTTAATGAGACAAGTCAGGAGAGCAGTAATGTTTATTTGAATTGCCTGTCAGAGCTTAAGGGAAAGTTTAAGGAGAAGGGGGGCAGGAAACAGAAAGAAATCCTTAAATTCTTTTGGTAACTCCTGAGGCTTTCCAGGGTGTGATGTGACCAAAGTGGTTTCTGGGTGTACCCCCTATCTGGTCCCCATGACAACTGTGGCTGATGATCACTCACAGAGCCCCCCAAACACTACTGAGCTCTGTGGGTATTTTTCTCTTAATACTGAGTGGGTCAGATTAGCTCCGTTTTGCTGTTTACTACACAAGCCCCACTCCTAGCTGTTTACTACACAAGCCCCACTCCTAGCTGTTTACTACACAAGCCCCATTCCTAGCTGTTTACTGCATAAACTCCATTCCTAGCCCTTCCGCCCCAACCTCTGCCAGTAAAACCTGCAGAGCCCCTCCCTGCTGCCTTCCTCCACCCCCTACCTGTACCAATCCAAATCC
>CAUYQV010061132.1:0-12646 GCA_963574575.1 Galagoides demidoff
TGTGGCGGGCACCTGTGGTCCTAGCTACTTGGGAGGCGGAGGCAGGAGACTCGCTTGAGCCCAGGAGTTGGAGGTTGCTGTGAGCTGTGATGCCATGGCACTCTACCTAGGGGGATAGCTTGAGGCTCTGTCTCAAAAAAAAAAAAAAAAAAGATAAAGGTATTCAAATATCCATTTGAGAGTAATTCCTAGTTACAAAACTTGGAAACCAAAACGAAGGATCAAAGACATTATTAAATACATACGCACTATAAGTGGTATTACTCATTTATTAAAAGTAATGCTTGTAGGAGCTATGGCAGTACAAAATTTTATTTGGTTATATTGCAAAACTGAGAAAGCAACATACGAAGATACATACTTTGTGTTTGCAGTTATTCATGGTAATATCCATGGAAAAAAACAATAAATTCTAAATGCAAGTAAATTTACTTATGTGATTACTTTTTTCTTTCACACATTCTATAAATGAGTTATTTTGTCTTTACAAAGCATTCATCATATACATAGAAGAAAAATAAATTCCACTTCCCTACCACTTCAGTAGGTGGCCTCTTACACTCCTTCCTAGTTACAAGATTGACATGAGAACAGTTGCCAGTATGCGCGCAGTAAGACTGCTGCTGACATGAGAGTCTTAGCTTTAGAGCAAGGGTTGGCAACTGTGGCCTTTATGGTAAAAGCTTAAGTTACTAAGGCATTGTTAGAGCCAGAGACTCCTGTGCACCCTGCAGAACCTTAAATATTTACTACTTGCTGCCCCCATTCTAGTTCATGAGTTATGACTATGTACATTCCCCTGTATTCCTGCTGGTGCACTAGTGGTGTACAAGCACTTTTTCTGTGAGTTGGGAGTGAGCTGTATGTAATTCCTTGATCCTGCCCAGTGATAAAGAGCCCAAAGCAGTAAAAAAGATGACATGTTTAGAAAAGGAAATGTCTGAAGGGTGTGTATATGTGTCTGTATAGATATGCCGAAGCCTCCATACCTTTTTTACATGTTGAGTGGGATTTTGTGCTTCTTAAAAATGGAAGAGAATCTATTGCTGCATAACAAATTACCACAAAACTAATAGCTTAAATAAACACTGTCTCACAGTTTCTGGGTGTCAGGAATCCAGGAAAAGATTGGTTAAGTTCTTCTAGCTCAACCCTGACTGCCCAAGGTTGCTGTCACCTAAAGACTTGACTGGGGTGGATCTGCTTTTTTTTTGAGGCAGAGTCTCACTATGTCACCCTTGGTAGAGTGCTATGTCATCATAGCTCACAGCAACCTCAAACTCTCGGGTTCAAGCAATCCTCTTGCCTCATCCTCCCAAGTAGCTAGGACTACAGGTGCCCACCACAGCGCCCAGCTAATTTTAGAGACTGGGTCTCACTCTGGCTCAGGCTGGTTTCAAACCTGTGAGCTTAGGCAATCCACTCACCTTGGCCTCCCAGAGTGCTGGGATTACAGGCATGAGCCACTGCGCCCAGCCAGTTAGATGAGTTTTTTTGGAAAAAATATTTGGCAGTAAACTCTTCATCTAGTAGCTTCATCTAGTTCTCTGTGGATTGGAAAAATATTTGGGTTCTGTTTTTCTTGGACCCACCTCCCAAAGGAATGCAAAAGGATCACTCCAAAGGTTGGTCTGAAATCTCTGTAAACCTGGGTTGAGAAGGAGTCTAGACCATGGTGCAGAAGTGCCGAGGACCTGCAGCTGTGACCGGACTCTCATGGTTCTTTCATGCTCTCCTCACCTCTTTGGATAAACATTAGGTATTTGTGTGATACATGATGCAGATGTGAGTCTTCTATTTTATTTTTTTGAGTCTCACTATGTCACCCTTGGTAGAGTGGGTAGAGTGCTGTCGTGTCACAGCTCACAGCAGCCTCCAACTCTACAAATGCCTGCCACAAGGTCCGGCTATTTTCATTATTTTTTATTTTTTTTTAGCAGGCCCTGGCCGGGTTCTGCTTCTTGTCCCAGGGAGCAGTTCTTTTGTCTCAGGGAGGCTTGAGATGGCTTGGGATGGCTGTGAGCCCTGGGTTTGCCCTGTGGGAGGAAACAGCTGTTGGACCTGTCAGCAGGTGTCCAGGGTAACATTACATTTGGGCCACCTGAATTTCCTTCAGGGTTTGGAGAAGATTCCCAGCGCCCCGCTTGTGATTTCTTTGGACTGAGGATTGTGGTGCTCCTCTCATTAACTTTTGACATTTCCACTGTATTTCTCAGGCCAACTCAAATTCACTGCTTGCCTCTTTGATCAGTGCTGTTTGTACCTTTTCCTGTATTTATCATGGAAAACCCACAGTTCGTATGTATTTTAGTTCCCATGTTTCCTGGTTCTAACTGTTTATCTTAGTGGTTTGAATGATAAAACACTTTGTCATCCAAAGTGTTTGAATCTCAGTTTGATTAAACTGCTAGTTAATGATGAGGATTATTTACATAATTTGCTTTACAGTACTTTAAATAAAAAATACAGACACAGCCAAAGACTGACTGTACCATTGCAGCATAGACATTAGGCTCTGGGAGACTAAGGTAGAAAGAGAAATGTGCCAGCTGAACAAGAGTAGCATCCCATCTCTACTAAAAATAGAGAAAACAATCTGGACATTGTGGCTGCACCTGTAGTCCTAGTTGCTTGGGAGGCTGAGACAAGAGGATCACTTGAGCCCAAGAGTTTGAGGTTGCTGTGAGCTATGATGTCACAGCCCTCTACCCAGGGGGACAGAATGAGACTCTCAAAAAAAAAAAAAAAAAAAACAAGAAAGAAAGGGGCATGTGGGTCACTTAAAATCTGAGAAGCACACATTATAAACATCTATGTCCTGAATCAGGACAATAGTCATCCCTCCTAAAGATGATTATTGACAGGAGACATCAGTGCTTTTAATGAAGCTTCTTGTTAAGTTCTGTGCCTTAGTAGCTTTTGGGGTGAACATGATATCCTGGTTTGTGGATTATTCTATTATCTATTATTTTAGCAGACACAACACTGTGAGACTGTACCATTGTGAGCAGGTCAGTTGATCATGTCAGGTTTCATCTACAGGGTAAAAAAGGCATCCTTTCTAGGATGGGCATGAACTTTTGTGCACTGTCGGGGGATTTCAATATAAGTACAAAGCAAGAACTGCCTATAATTTGAGACTTGAGAAATCTCTGAGTTGACTCCTTAATTATTATAATGTATTATTTGCATTTAATTTCTAACCATAACTCTGTGGTAAGAGAATGAGATCTGTACACACTTGCCTGCTTGTTTAGAACCCGAAGTTTCAGCTTAGGAGTTTTTACAAGGAAATGACTCGCTATATCACTATAAGTAATTTGAACAAAGTCAGCAACAACATGTAGTTCATAATAAGAGAAAACATGTAGAATCCCTGCAATACTATGACTAAGTAATGCTAAGTAGCTAAAAAAATACTTGAAAGTGTGTGGAGATGTTGATTGTGTGTTAATTACTGAATGAGAAAAGGAATTGTAAGAGAAATTGTAGTCTGACCCTTTCTTTTTTCCTTTGTCTCCTAACCCTCTTCCCCAACTCACCCCAACCAATATCTCAAATAGGAACAAGCAAACGCTAAAATCCGGAAGGATATACATTGTCAACATGTGTGAATGGTTATGTCTGAGCAGTGACACATGGCGGGTTTTTTTAGAATATATTTTACATTAGTCATTTATTACTTCTGTTATATTCTTCCTTTTTGGCATTAAGTCTGGGAGATCATAATGTGAACCAAAATAAATTCTTTCTTTTTTTTTTTTGAGACAGAGTCTAACTTTGTCACCCTGGGTGGAGGGCTGTGATGTCATAGCTCACAGCAACCTCAAACTCTTGGGCTCAAGCAATTATCCTCTTGCCTCAGCCTCGCAAGTAGCTGGTTCTACAGGTGCCTACCACAACATCTGGCTATTTTTATTTTTTTTGAGACAAGAGTCTCAAGCTGTCACCCTGGGTAGAATGCTGTGGTGTCACAGCTCATAGCAATTGCAAACTCTTGGGCTTACGTGATCCTCTTGCCTCAGCCTCCCAAGTAGCTGGGACTACAGGTGCCCACCACAAAGCACAGCTATTTTTTGGTTGCAGTTGTCATTGTTGTTCAGCAGGCCCAGGCTGGATTCGAACCTACCAGCTCCTGTGTATGTGGCTGGTGCCCTAGCCGCTAAGCTATAGGTGCCGAGACACCTGTGATTTTCTTTAATCTTCTTTGATAGGACTTTAGCAAACATGTTTGTTTTAAATTTACAATTTTAATTTTGTTCATTGCTTTAATTATAGCAGTTATTTCTAAGTCACCATAACCATTTTAGATAAGAGAGGAACATATAGAATAGTTTAAAAGATTATATACAAATATAGACATTAAGTCACCCATGTAGCTCAGTCTCCCATCACTCCAAGTCACCTCCAGTGAGGCACTTTCAGGTTCCTTGGCCTGTTAGGATGCTTGAGTCCTACCACAAAAGGAGAAGGATTGTCCAGATGCTCCTGCTCACTCTCCTACTATTGGGCTCTCCCACTTCTGCTCTTGGAATTAGAGAAACTGCACCAAGTATTCTCTTAGTTGAGTTGGTAAAATTGATAACTTCCTTCTGCAGGAGAGAGACCTGCTGTTCGTGCATATAAACCTGAATGTGTTCACTCACTAGACGAATATCCATGTCTGCTTTATGCCAGACATACCAGTCATACATTGCTGCATAACAAACAATCAAACATCAGCATTTAATATCACGTGTGTTTATTTGGAAGCCCAGCCTAAAGGACCAGAAACTACTCAGACACAATCTCCTTAGTAGTGAGAGTAGCAGAAGAGGACAAGCCAAATGGCGTGAGACCATTTTAAGCTTCAGCTTGTGTGAGGTCCACTAATGTCTCATTGCCCAAGGTGAGCATGTGGGCAAACACAATGGGGTATGTTGGTGCGACTTGATGCAAAATCATAACCCCTACTCAGTCAATATGCATTGAACTAAGGGGATTCTGGGAGGTCAACACCAGAATGCAGCCCCTCCCAATGATCCTCATAGGCTTTTATCGAAGTCAGGTAAATATATAGATCAGAGGGCAGCGCCTGTGGCTCAGTGAGTAGGGCACCTGCCCCATATACCAAGGGTTGCGGGTTCAAACCCGACCCCGGCCAAACTGAAACCAAAAAAAAAAAATCGCTGGGCGTGTGGAAGGCGCCTGTAGTGCCAGCTACTCAGGAGGCTGAGGCAAGTGAATCGCCTAAGCCCAAAAGTTGGAGGTTGCTGTGAGCTGTGTGACACCAAGGCACTCCACCAAGGGCGATAAAGTGAGACTCTGTCTCTACAAAAAAAAAAAAAAATATATATATATATATATATAGAGAGAGAGAGAGAGAAAGAGAGAGAGAGATCAGAAAATACATTATTATAACACGTGAGTGAGTGGGGACAAAGCTGCCTGGAGGGGTCAGGGAACGCTTTCCAGAGGAGGTGAAAGCTGCGTGACATTTCATATTTGAGAAAGACTAGCATGCAGACATAACCAGCGTGGGGGCGGGGGTGGGGTTCAATCAGTTCGAGGGTGCATTCTGGATGAGAAATCACCATACATAAAAGATTAGAGGCAAGAAAGAGAAATGTTATGTGAATAACTAAAAGTAACTTGACTTGGCTGGACTGTATGGTCCAGGACTAAAGGACTGAGAATGTCTCCATTAGAAATTTGGACTTGATGTTTTAGATCAGGGGTGTCCAACCTGTGGCCTGCTGGCTGCGTGCAGATTATTAGAAGGCTGCTTTGCTTATCTGTAGTGTGAGATATGGCAAAAGCATGCATGGACCTTTTCTTTTGCCCATCAGCTTTCCTTAGTGTTTTTGTTTTCAATGTGTGACCCAAGACAGCTCCTGCTCTTCTGACATGTGGCAGAGAAGAAAACAGATTGGATATCCCTGTTTTAGATGATGTGTGTGACTTTTGAAGGGAAAGGGTCAGGAGCATACTTGGAGTTTAGGAAAACACTGTAAATGTGGAATGAAATATATATCGGAGGGCCCTGGATGGGCAGAAAGGGAAAGGAGAGTAAAGGTGGCTGAGAGCCAGAGAGAAAGGTGGCAGAGAGCCTTCTCATGGGGCTTATGGGAGAAGACATTTTCTTTTTGAGACAGAACCTCAAGCTGTCCCCCTGGGTAGAGTGCTGTGGCATCACAGCTCACAGCAACGTTCATAACTCCTAGGCTCAAGTGAGTCTCTTGCCTCCACCTCCCAAGTTGCTGGGACGACAGACACACACCACAATGTCTGGCTATTTTTTGGTTGCAGCCATCATTGTTGTTTGGCAGGCCCGGGCTGGATTTGAACCCGCCACCTTAGGTGTATGTGGCTGGTGCCTTAGCCTCTTGAGCCACAGGCACCAAGCCAGGGAGAAGACATTTTCGAGAAAAACAATTCAACAGTTGGTGAGGGGGCAAGTAAGATGAAAAATAAAATGCACTTGTGATGTGGTCAATTAGAATATCCTTCCTGGCCTGGGGCAGTGGCTCAGGCCTCTAATCGAAGCACTTTGGGGGAGTGTCTGAAGTGGGTGGATTGCCTGAGCTCACAGGTTAACCAGCCTGAGCAAGAGCGAAACCTCATTTCTAAAAATAGCCGGGTGTTGTGGCAGTGCCTGTAGTCCCAGCTACTTGGGAGAATGAGACAAGAGAATTGCTTGAGCCCAAGAGTTGGAGGTTGCTATGAGCGATGACACCATAGCATTCTACTGATGGCAACATAGTGAGACTCTGTCTCAAAAAAAAAAAAAGAAAGAAAAGAAAGTTGACTTGCTGTAAAAGAATATAAAGGCATATTTTCAGTAAGAGAATCTTGTATATCTTGATTATGGCCATGGTTATATTAGGTATATATATATATTTTTTTTTGACACAGAGTCTTATTATGTTGCTCTCGGTAGAGTGTTGTGATATCACAGTTCACAGCAACCTCAAACTCTTGGGCCTAAGTGATTCTCTTGCCCCAGCCTCCTGAGTACCTATAGGCACCTGCCATAATACCTAGCTACTTTTTGGTTGTAGTTGTCATTGTTGTTTGGCAGGCCTGGTCTGGGTTCGAACTCGCCAGCTCTGGTGTACATGGCTGGCACCCTAGCCACTGAGCAGAGGCACCAAGCCACTAAGTACATTTTTTAAAATTTTCTGTCCTGACTGTTAGGTCTAGGCTAAAGTAGAAAAATACCAGTTAAATCCTGCCAAATTCCTGGGCTACAAGCCCTCAACAAAATGGAGTAAGTCTGCTTCGCTCCCAAGATAGATGGGAAAGTACTCACTAACTTCTTGCTCAACTAACTCCTGGGCCTGGGAAACAAACTGACTGACCTTTAGACAATACCAGGTGGAGAGAATATTGAGACAAAGATATATGGAGGAAAAGTACTGGAACTAAGATGTATGGGAAAATATTAAAACAAAGATGTATGATGTATAGCTAACTAACTGCAAAATTCTGCTTCTGTACAATGCTTGCTGCTACCCTATCCAGATGCATCTGGACAGCCTGCGTGCCAACCAGGATGCAGACCAAGCCTTAAAAACCCGACCCCTGGCTCGGCGCCTGTGGCTCAATCGGCTAAGGCGCCAGCCACATACACCTAATGTGGCAGGTTCGAATCCCCAGCCCGGGCCCGCCAAACAACAATGATGGCTGCAACCAAAGAATGGCCGGATGTTGTGGCGGCACCTGTGGTCCCAGCTGCTTGGGAGGCGGAGGCAGGAGACTCGCTTGAGCCCAGGAGTTGGAGGTTGCTATGAGCTGTGATGCCATGGCACTCTACCCAGGGGGATAGCTTGAGGCTCCGTCTCAAAAAAAAAAAACAAAAAAAAAAAAACCTGACCCCTTAAGCACTTGGGACTGCTCTCAGAAACCCCATGTTGAAACACTGAGGCAGTCACCAGTTGGCTCTTTAATAAAAGGACTCTGCTGTAAATTTAGCTTATTTGGCAGTGTGGTCTTTGGGGAACTCCTGGGCACTAAATCTGGAGGCCCCAGGGAGATTCTTCAGACCCTGGCACCGCCAATCCTCAACCGGCCTCCAAGACAGGCTGTGGTCCCTCTGATGCTGGAGGCGCCCCCTGGAGGACCCAGTGCCCTCAGGAGATGGGCTGAGGATCACCCCTAAATTCACCTGTGAGTCCACCTCTGGAGGTAAGCCATTTAAACATGTATTTTTGGCTAGTGTCTCCAGACATTTAGTGTAACTATTGTGTTCATTTTTTGTTGTGTTTATTTGTTGTTATGGACTGTTCTGGAAATATATAATATTGTATTTGTTGTGAATTGTGTAGGGACCTCTGAGGGAAGGCCAAAGGGACAGGAGCTTTGGACAGGAACCCCGAGTTGCCAGGCTATCTGCCTGTCAGAGGCTCTCAGAGGCTTGTGTCGGTAACGCAACCTGTCGCTAAAAACACCAGAAACTCTGGTGGGGAACTTTTGCCCTGTTGAAGTCCTTAGGACACTAAGGCTGCCAAGACATTGGTGCTTTGGCCTCGGGTCTCGGAGAAATTGGGGTGCAGGGGGCAGGTGACAAGGGACTTTGATTTCTAACCTCAAGTGTTACACCTGAGGTTAGTCCTATAAACCTGTAAGACAGGAACCTCAGACTCCCGGGCTATTGGCCTGTCAGATACAGGAACCGAGATTTGGCCTGTCAAGGGGGCTCCAAAGACTGGGATGCCAGTGGGGGCCCTGGCCTCAAATGCCCAATTTAGATTCATATACTTTTGTTCATTTGTATTCTATGTTGTTTGTCTAGTTAACATATCATGGTTTGTGCTTCTGCTCTGTTCAGCATTATAGTTTATGCTTCTGCTCTATTGCCAGCCTTTAGTGTGGGCTGGTCCCACTACAGGTATCTTTGATCCCCTCTTATGCTGACAGGTTTGGAAAGCAGTCACACAGGAAAACCTGGCCACCCTGACATTGATGGATGAACCGAGTTAGTGAAAACCCACCAGCCTGGCTCTGGGCCTGTTCTCTGCAGCTAGAAACTAGTTTTTGTACTGTTCTTCCAGCCCTTTAGTCCCTCTGGCCTGGGTCCCTGGTTTAAGTCCTTCTAGTATGGATCCCTGGTCTGGGTCCCTCTGGTTTAAGTCCCTGGTTTGAGCTCCTGTAGTTAATCTCTGGTTATCAGTTTAGTTTTTGTTAGTGCATCGTGGTGTTGTCATTGTGCCTTTTTGTGCTTCTCTGTGCTTCACAGATATTTTTGTCCTTTTAAAAATAAGTTCCTCCTCTTCTAAGTGAAATACCCCACTGGGTTGTTTATTAAGACATTTTAAAGATATCTTCTCAGGTGATGACTGTGGCTCAAGGAGTAGGGCGCTGGCCCCATATACCGAGGTGTCAGGTTCAAACCTGGCCCTGGCCAAAAAAAAAAAAAAAGACCCAAAACAAAACCCAAACAAACAAAAAAGAGATATTTTTCTCTACAAATAAAAGTGATAGGCTCGGTGCCTGTGGCTCAATCGGCTAAGGCGACAGCCACATACACCTAAGGTGGCGGGTTCGAATCCCCAGCCCGGGCCCACCAAACAACAATGACGGCTGCATTGAAGGTTGAAATTATGTACATGTAAGTACTTAAAGACTGCCTGAAACAATAACAATAGGTGGGCTTTTGCACCCCCCACCCTTCACAGGGTGAAACAATTGTGTGAATGGCTCCTGTCTGTCTGTATCTCAGTTTTTTTATCCCAGCTGAAACTTGTCTGTAGTTTATCTGAGGGAAGAAAAAGGAAAACAGAGAGAAAACCACCCTGCTGAAAACTGTACTGAGGCGTTTAAAAACAAAAACAAAAACCTTTGATTTAAAAAAAAAAAAGAAAAAAAAAAACCTTTGATTGTTCCAGTAACTATAGTTTATTTATTTTTTTAAAATTTATTTATTTATTTATTTTTTTGAGACAGAGTTTCAAGCTGTCGCCCTGGGTAGAGTGCTGTAGCATCACAGCTCACAGCAGCCTCCAGCTCCTGGGTTCAAGTGATTCTCCTGCCTCCGCCTCCCAAGTGGCTGGGACTACAGGCCCACACTACATCGCCTGTTTACTTTTTGGTTGCAGCTGTCATTTTTGTTTGGCAGGCCCAGGCTGGATTTGAACCCTCCAGCTCAGGTATATGTGGCTGGCGCCTTAGCCGCTTGAGCCACAGGAGCCGAGCCTATGGTTTCCTTTAAAATAAATTTAGTTTTGAGACTGTTATTAAAATCCAAATGTTTAAAAATTATGAAACTGTCATCCCTGTAATATTTCTAAGGTTACTAGATTCAACTGTGAACTTATAGTCTGCAGGGTGCAGCCCACTTGTGCCTAAAGATAAATTCTGAAAAGGAAACAAAAAGTCAAATTTCTAAGTTTACCTGAGCCTAAAAATGAGAAAGATCCCTGTCTAGCTCTACAGGAGAAAATCCTGTATCAATATTATATTCATAAACTGTCCCTCATTTGTAAAATGTAGTAGTTCAGTTGTTTAAATTGTTTGCGAAACTGCATCTTTGTCAAAAAAAGAGATTTTTGCCTTTTAAACTTTCTAATTGTCAGTCTGTCCAAGTAAATAATTAACTTTATAGTATACTGTGGTTCTGTTTTGTAAAAAACGAGTTTTTGAAAGTGAAAGAAATTAAACAGAAAGAAAAATTAAAGCTCACAGAAGAAAATTTATGGGCTTGGAGCCTGTGGCACAAGTGGCTAAGGCACTAGCCACATACACCTAAGGTGGCGGTTTCGAATCCAGCCAGGGCCTGCCAAACAACAATGCTGGCTGCAACAAAAAAATAGCCAGGTGTTGTAGTAGGTGCCTGTGGTCCCAGCCACTTGGGAGGCAGAGGCAGGAGACTCACTTGAGCCCAGGAATTGGAGGTTGCTGTGAGCTGTGATGTCACAGCACTCTTGAGGCTCTGTCTCAAAAAAAAAAAAAAGAAAGAAAAGAAAATTTATGAAGAAATTTACATATGAGCTAGTTAACTATGTTTTTTTTTTTTTTCTGTTGAGACAGAGCTTCAAGCTTTCTCCTTGGGTAGAGTGCTGTGGCATCACAGCTCACAGCAACCCCCAACTCCTGGGCTCAAGCGAGTCTCCTGCCTCAGCCTCCCAAGTAGCTTGGGACTACAGGCACTCGCCACAACGCCGGCCATTTTTTGGTTGCAGCCATCATTGTTGTTTGGCAGGCCTGGGCTGGATTCGAACCCTCCACCTTAGGTGTATATGTCTGGTGCCTTAGCCACATGAGACACAGGTGCCGAGCCAGTTAACTATGTATTGTCTTTATTTTATTTTATTTTTTTCAGTTTTGGCTGGGGCTGGGCTTGAACCTGCTACCCCTGGTATATGAGGCCAGCACCCTACTCCTTGAGCCATAGGTGCTGCTGTCTTTAAAATATTTAAACTTGTAGTCAGCTCACCCGAGTCTTGTCCTCTCTCTTCTGACATCATGTCCTTTACTACTCGTTCCACCACCTTCTCCAGCAATTACCGGTCCCTGGGCTCAGTCCAGGCGCCCAGCTACAGTGTCCGGCCCATCAGTAGTGCAGCCCGTGTCTATGCAGGCACCGGGGGCTCAGGCTCCCAGATCTCCATGTCCCTCTCCACCAGCTTCTGGGGTGGCTGGGGGTCTGGGGGCCTGACCACAGGAATGGCTGGGGGGCTGGCGGGCATAGGAGGCATCCAGACCGAGAAGGAGACCATGCAAGAACTGAACGACTGCCTGGCCTCCTACCTAGACAGAGTGAGGAACCTGGAGACCAACAATTGGAGGCTGGAGAACAAAATGCGGGAACACCTGGAGAAGACGGGGCCCCAGGTCAGAGACTGGGTGCATTACTTCAAGACCATTGAGGACCCGAGGGCTCAGATCTTTGCCAATTCTATGGACAATGCCCGCATTGTTCTGCAGATTGACAATGCCCATCTTGCTGCTAATGACTTTAGAGTCAAGTATGAGATAGAACTGGCCATGTGCCAATCTGTGGAGAGTGACATCCATGGGCTCTGCAAGGTCATTGATGACACCAATGTCACTCGACTGCAGCTGGAGTCAGAGATGGAGGCTCTCAAGGACAAGCTCCTCTTCATGAAGAACCACGAGGAGGAAGTAAAAGTCCTATAAGCCCAGATTGCCAGCTCTGGGTTGACTGTGGAGGTAGATGCTCCCACATCCCAGGATCTGAGCAGGATCATGGCAGACATGCAGGCCCAGTATGATGAGCTGGCTCGGAAGAACCAAGAAGAACTGGCCAAGACCTGGTCCCAGCAGATTGAGGAGAGCACCTTGGTCACCTCACAGTTTGCTGAAGTCGGAGCTGCTAAGACAACGCTCACAGAGCTGACGTGTATAGTCCAGTCCTTGGAGACTGAACTGGACTCCATGAGAAATCAGAAGTCCAGCTTGGAGGACAGCCTGAGGGAGGTGGAGTCCCCTATGCCATGCCGACGGAGCAACTCAATGGGGTCCTGCTGCATTTGGAGCTGGCACAGACCCAGGCAGGGGGGCAGCACCAGGCCCAGGAGTATGAGGCACTGCTGAACATCAAGGTCAAGGTAGAGGCTGACTGAGATCGCCACTTACTGCCACCTGCTAGAAGATGGGGAGGACTTCAACCGTGGTGATGCCCTGGACAGCAGCAACTCCATGCAAA
>CAUYQV010061135.1:0-20896 GCA_963574575.1 Galagoides demidoff
ATCTTACCATAACCTGTGGAATCAGGGGCGACCCCTGTGTTGGGTTCTCCTTCCATTCCTTTACATAACAGTGAGGTGGCTGTTTTCTCACAGAGAAAATCAAAATGTTTATTTCCCCGATTCTCTCTTAGTCTGTGCCAAGCGACAGGAGCAGGCGTGGTGCTGCTTACAGCTCCTGGCAGAAGTGCAGTTTCTCCTCAGGTAGAAGGGGGCCTGGGCCCCAACTGGGGTGTCGTGTTAGAGGGTGCATGGCAGGGTTCCCCTCGGCCAGTGGTCACATTCTAAGGGCAGGCCGGGCAGCCGTGTCCGTGCGGGTGTCTGACCTCGCAGCTGTCCCTGAAGCCCAGGTGCTGGGATTGTGGCATCTGACCACAATTCTTGCCTGGGTTAGACCCCAAGGGGCAAGCTGATGCTGCTTTTCCCAGCTGGAACTTAGAGCAGAGAAGGAGGGTGATCTTTAGATGGAAGGGAATTCTAACAAGGTGTGTGCTCACATTAAGTGCGTCTCCTTGCTCTCTGCTCCGTTTGGGGTTGGTCATCTTCTGGGAAAGAGGCACAAATCTCAGTGTAACTCATTTTAAGAATAATTGTCATGGTTTTCCCCTTCCATCCATTCCTTTGAAAAAGAAGAGTCATTGCATAATGGTTTAGGGTTTCTTGTAGCTGTGATTAATGCCAACGTGATATTAAATAACTTCTTTCTTTTAATAATAGATAAAGCTCCAAGAATTGGAGCAACTAGGGCAGGTTTTAAGATGGAGTTGGGGAGGACTATTTATTTTGGTTCTCTCAGAAAGGATTTCTTTCTTTTTTTTTTGAGACAGTCTCACTGTTACCCTTGATAGAGTGATGTGGCGTCACACCTCACAGCTACCTCAAACTCTTGAGCTTACGCGATTCTCTTGCCTCACCCTCCCAAGTGGCTGGGACTACAGGTGCTTGCCACAATGCCCGGCTATTTTTTTTGTTGTTTCAGTTATTGTTTAGCTGGCCCGGGCCGGGTTTGAATCCACCAGCCTCGGTATATGTGGCCGACGCCGTAAATGCACTGTATTTCAGCAGTTTTGCTGGTGAAGAAAAATGTTTGTAACTGTGTTTGTTACTTTCCAAGATGCTGTTTGATGTGTCTGTTACAAAACAGACACATTACCTGGACAAACTTGAAGCTCACTGTTCTAGGAAATAAACAGGTGAATAAATTGACATGGTGAGGTGAGCTCCAAATGTGTCGTGGGAAAGACCATGTTTGGGAAGGTGCAAGGACCCTCACCAAGGAGGGGCCCTCTGAGCCTGCAGGAGGGGCGGGAGCAGTGAGCAGGCAGGTGGGGGGAGGGACTGCCCGGCCGGGAGCAGCATGTGCCAAGCAGATGGTGTGCAGGGCTTCCGCATGTGTGAAGTGGTAGCGGGCACGGAAGTGGGGTGACAGGAGCCCCCCGTATGTGAGTGACCGTCCTCAAGTCTCCTGATGACAGTGCCGCACTTAATGCTGGGGCAGTGCAGGGAGGGGAGCTGATCTTTAGAGGATCAGGAACCCAGGGGGAGCTGGACGGGGTCACATGAAACTTCACTCCGTCAACAGAATGACATACTCACATCTGTATGGAGAATCATACTTTTGAGAGCCCATTAAGAATAGGAGGGGGGTGGGAGTAGGGGAACAAGCTATGAGTGCTGTGACAGTGACCCCAGAAGATGAGGTGGAGTGGAGGGAGTCCCTGAGGGATGTGGAGGGCAGGATGGCAGGGCAGCAACTGGATGTGGCGGGCGGGAGAGGGCAGGAAGGACACCGGGCCAGGTGCTGGGCCTCTGGATGGCGGTCCCACTATCTGTGTTGGGCACGTGGGTTTGGCGGGAAGGCAATGATGTCCATTTTCACTTTGCCGATCTGTTTTAGATCACCCAGGTCTGGTAGAAGTGGACATGTGGAAGAGATCGCTTACTGGGAGAGTCCTCGCTGAGAAGAGAGGGTGGGGGAGTCATCTGGGGACACTCGAGATGGGATTGGAGAAAAAGAAGGGCTGGTGGTGGAGGCTGAGAAGGGAAGGCCGAGATAAGAAAAGGGGGGCAGCCCTAACTAATTAAGATTGCCCAGGGTGGAACTAGAGGGTGTCTGTTAGGTTGGCGGCTTCGAGGACGCTGCTGGCCCAGGGCAGACTCAGCAGCACAGCAGGGGTGACTGTCACACCACACAGGCTACAGAGGCTGACTGGGCTCCAGCAGGCTCCAGGTTCCGAGCGGAGAAACGGAGACAGAGCAGGTGTGAGTTCAGGGGTCTGAGGCGTAGTGCAGAGTCAAGGGAGGGAGGGATTTTAGGTTCTTTTTCCTCAGAAAGTGGACTACCTCACACATGTATTTGGAAGGCACAGGGGAGAGGGCACAGCGGGAAGAACAAAGAACAGAGCAGATAGAAAGGCCGGGTGGTGGGGGAGCCCGGGTGAGGTTTGGCCAGAGGAAAGAGGGGCAGCCTCTTCTTTCTGCACTAAGGACGGGAAACAGAGGACAGTCACGTCACCAGACAAGGGCAGTCTAGAGTTCAGGGGCATTCAGGGACCTTTTATTACCCTGTGACTCCAGGGAACATTACCGCCTGCTTGTTCCCACTCTGGCACTGGGAAGCAGAGTGCTGTGACCTGTAGGGTTTCGGATTTAAACTCTGGGTCTCAGCTGGCTCTGAGTCCAGGATTCCCTCCCTCCCTTGGGAGCACTCAGGGCAGTCCCCTTCTGCACAGACGGCTGTGTCCAGTCGAGAGGACGGGTGGTCGCCCTGATCTCCCTCAGCCCTGGTGCCCGTAGGCCCTGGTTATTGCTGCCCAGAGTGGGGTCCCCCACACCCCGCACCCTGGCATTTCTCCCTCCAACTTCCCTGCCCTGCGCCCTGGCATTTCCCCTTCCAACAAGCTCACTTCCCTGCCCCGCACCCTGGCATTTCCCCTTCCAACAAGCTCACTTCCCTGCCCCGCACCCTGGCATTTCCCCCTCCAGCAAACTCACTTCCCTGCCCCACACCCTGGCATTTCCCCCTCCAACAAACTCACTTCCCTGCCCCGCACCCTGGCATTTCCCCCTCCAGCAAACTCACTTCCCTGCCCCGCACCCTGGCATTTCCCCCTCCAACAAGCTCACTTCCTCGTACTTCTTTGTTTTTACTTTGATGTTGTCAAAATTTCTCTTCCTGAGTTGTCCAGTGATCTTTGTCATGTTACAAACTAGACACAAAAGTGTCCTGTGGATTTTGTATATGCAAAAGCATTTTCTTTATCTCTAGTATCTAGATAAGCTGGAGAAGAGGACTGAAGAGAAACAGGCCTGGATACCTTGCCTTTATCCTACAGAGTGTGAGAAAGTCCCTGGGGCCGTGTGTTGTCACACAGGACCTGAGAGGCCACAGCCCCTCAGAGATGGTGACTGGCCGTGGTGACAACCAGGGTGTGTGCAGGCCAGGCCCACCCAGCCCCGGGGAAGGGTGCAGGGATGGAGTAGGTGGTAGGATTTTATGGGAGCCCACAGTTGCTAGGGGGATTATTAGGTAGAATTATATGAAATTGCTGATAGTGTGAAACCTTTTTGAATGCCCAAAATGGAAATGTCACATAGTTCAACTAAATACATTCCTGATTCTAAACACGCTTTTGGATTAAAGCCCCCAGAAGCCGGGGAGAGTGATGCCTGACTGTGTGCGACCCCCTTTTCTGTACATTGTACTTGGTTGTAACAGTCAGCAGGTGCGTGTGTGCATGCCAGGTTCTTACAGATGGTCACTCACACGGCACAGCCATTTGCCCACAACCCAAGCTGGACACAACACTGGGCACCAGCAGGGCAGCTTTCCTAGGACCCCGCTCAGCCCAGCATCAGCCTTGAGATATCCAAACCCTTGCTCTAGACAGACAGTTCCCAGCAGGGGACGTGTTGAGTCCCTCACTTGCAGAAGACTTCATCATGTCTTGTGTTGTTTTTATTGTCTTGACTGGGCACAGGAGGGTGACGCTGGGAGCCCTGGGTGGAGGAGAGAGGTCTACCAACCATCCTCAATGCACAGCCCCTCACAACCAAGGATTTTCTGGCCCCAAATCTCAGTGTCAGGGTAAGAAACCTGTTCTAGACAGAGTACTACAGGAGTTAAGAGAATCTGTGCAAACTCGTATGTCCCAGTTCTCAGTGGGGAGCAGGAGAAGCTCACGAGGAGACGGGCAGAGCTGGGAAGAATGAGTGTGAGGAGACGCGATACAGTAAAGCTGATGGCAGAGCCCCCTGCGCATGTGGCCGGCCCGTCTGCTGAGAGCTCAGAGCTCCCACACGTGGACAGCTTACAAGCTGGGTCACCAAAGAGTGATTTGTTGGTAGACTGTAACAGTGCCAGATTTTCTTTGCCATTTGAATGAAGGAAAATTAACCTGAAAAGAACACAAGTTACAGAATAGAGTAAGGGCAGCTGCACACAGAAAGGGGACGGTTAAGACCGTACTCCCTTCGAGCTGGGGGCCCCCGTCAGCAGCTGCGGTCTCCAATGTGGGTGACACTTGAGGCACACACAGTGACAAAGGTACAAATGGGGCAGAATGCTGAAATATGGCGTACTCTTCAGTCCTGTGTGTTTCAAACTTTATTGTGAGAGGTTTAGCTTTTTCCTTGGTATGAATTAGTGTGTGACTCAGAAGATTTTGTATGTATGTTAGCTGAGTCTATCTTAGCTGTGAGAGCTATGAAGATATTAAGTGCTGTCCTTAGAGGGAGCTGTTAATAGTTGAATAAAGTATTCTCCGTGCCACGGCCAAGATAGAGATATCTTGACTTAACTTTTTAAAAAAATATAAGTGTGGACGTGGGCAGCATATAATTTTGTGTCGCCAGTTGTGAAAAGTGACACTTTTTAGATCTTGGAAATCACTTTATTCCAGAGGGATGTTCCTGTTGGTATTTAAGTCCTCTGGGATCCCCCCGTCACTGCACTGATCACAGGGCACCCAAGGTGCGGGTGCCAAGGAGGCTGGAGCTGCAGAGTTTTCAGGGTTAAAACATGAAGTCCACTGGGGGCAGCCAAGGACCTTACCTCCCAGCCCCAGCTGTCATGGAACCAGGACTTGATTCATTTTCTCCCTGTTGGGCAGAAGAGAGGGAAGGGCTGGCTGGGTGGGGTTCTCAGCTGTGCAGCCCCAGAGGAGGAGAGGCAGGTACGGTGGCCTCAGGCTCTGGCCTCTGGGTTGGCCTTCCTGCTGCTCCCACAGGGGTCACATCTGCACTTCTGCCCCGCTCTCATTTTTACTTCCGTGGTAGTTGTAAGCTCAGCAGCTTCTCGTCAACCTTTCAGAAAAGATATAAAACCTTTCCCCCAGTTTGTCCTTTGTCTTTCTAGGAATAAAGGATATACATTGAAGGGGAGCTTAGCTCCGTATTCCTCATGCCTTAGGCCATTTGCCCCCAGCCTTTTTGGCACCAGGGACTGATTTCATGGAAGATGATTTTTCTGCAGACAGGTGGGGGTGGAACCTGACAGGAAGTAGAGCTCAGGCAGGGATACACGTGACAGGGAGCAGCTATCAACACAGGTGCTGCTGGCTCAAGCTCCGGCCGCTCCCCTCCTGCTGGGCGGCTGGTCCTAACAGGCCATGCACCATACCAGTGTGTGGCCCTGTGGTTGGGGACTGCAAATTAAAGTCACCTTTAGATTATTTATAATTACCCAATAGGATGCAGATGCTATGTAAACAGCTGTTATATTTAGATGTTATACTATGTTGTTTTTTATTTGTATTATTTTTTATCGTCTTACTTTTTTTCCAAAATATTTTTGGTCTGTGTTTGGTTGAATCTGAGGATGCTGAATCTGAAGCTATAGAGGGCGGACTGTATTTTTTTCATTCTACTTTTTCTTTTTCCTTAAATCCTGCAATAAAGGTCGTATGAAGATATATTCAGAACCAAAGTTATATTTTGATATTTCAGGGAGAAAATAGACTTGGGTCTTTTTTGGACATTTCCTCCTGGGAAATAAGATGAGGGCTCTCAAGAATAAAAGCAGCGAGACTCTAGGTAACACCAAGGAGACGGGGTAATGCTGGAAAAGGTTGCCAAGGACTCTTGAGTAGAAGGGAGCAGAGGGGAAGGTCGGGGTAAGATCCCATCCTGTCCTGTACTAGCCTTTACAGAAAAGAATTCAGGGAACCTCATAGAGATTAGACAGGAGAAAATCTCCAATGCCCACGGCAGCCGTTGCCATTTGCGAATACTATTTATTTTTAGGAAACATAAGTTTCACATACGTCTGTGGGCAGGAAGCTTGAACAGAAAACCGATGGCTTGTTTCTGCTGTCTGGGTCCTGTCTATGAAGTCCTGCTGTTCTTTATGGCTCAAGAGCACTCTATAAAAAGCCAGAGAATTTAAAGAGTACGCTGAGGATGAAATAGCACTTGTTTCTGAGGGTAGCGTAGGAGGAAGTGGTGGTCTGGGGTTAGAGCAGGAGGGATTTAGGTTAGGGACTTCTAACAGACAAGCAGGGCTGATGAGAGATGGTAAATTTTCCAACATGGTGAATTCTTCTCTAGAGACACCCCAAACACTGTTTTGGAGATAATTGAAATGTAAACTCATTAAGTTTATTTTTAGCCCAAGATTTTGTGGACAAGCAAATAAGAAAACCCTTTAGGCTGTCATGTAAATAGGATATGTGCTAATTTACGTGACAGGCTGAGGGAGCAGGACCAGGCAGGTGAGGCTGTGTGGCAGGCAACACAGGAAACCCGAAACCCCCTGTATCTTCTGAAGTCTCCCTGGAAACCAAGTCAGTGAAGGCCACCCCTCCTCCCTGCCCACCAGGAGAGCCCGGGGCTCTCTGTGCATCCCCCCAACACCACGTCCTTCCTCTGTTTTGGGGTCTGTCACGGCAGTCATCCTATCCCTCTGTAGTACTATCTTCTTTTTTACTTATCTTTTAAAATTCTGTTCATATAAATTGCTGATTCTTCAAGCCCAGAGTTCTCCCTAGAATCCCCTGGCAATTAATAAGATAACACTCAGAGGAGGATGGACTAGGGAGCAGTGTGGTGTCGTGAGGTGGGCACTTGGGATTATTTCCCCTGGCAGATGAGGACTCTAGGATAAGGTCACCATGTTAATGGCACAGTTAGCTGTGTACAGACCCCCGAAGACAAAAATACGAACTTCCACTTTGTGTCCTAATAATTTCCCACCACCTAGGGATGATGGTGTTTGGCACATGGGCTTTGTCCCCCTGCAAGCACCCCCAAAGTGACAGTGAACTGTGGCCTGACTTCAGACCTGCATTGGCAGCAGGGGACACCTGCCTCCTGGGAGTCCCCAAGTCCTGGAGCTTGGGGGACCCTCAGCAGGGGACACCCGACCAGTTTCTGCCCTGAAGAGCTGGTCGGAGCCGTGGCCGGTTTGTCATGTGCGTGGGAAGAGTCACCGACGCTGTCCCTGGGACTGGCCTGTGGGCGGAACGTCTCAGGACAGTTTGTTGGTGACACTTCCACGGTGGACAGGCCACGGAGTGTTCCTCCTGTGCTCCACAGACAGCAGAAGTCCTTTGGATGAAGTGCTAAGGTCGCCCGGGGCTTGGGGCTAGTGCCTGGGAATGAGGTCAACAATGTGATGAAGTCGGAGGCCGGGGCAGAAAGGGACAGGAGAGTGCAGCACAGTCCATGGGGCCTCCATGCATCCCTGCACGGCTCGCCGGTGACCGGTCCAGTCATCCAGGACCGCACACCATCACTCTGCAGCCCTCTCTGTGCCGTGCGCCCTGCCCTACTGGACCTCGCCCTTCAGGCTCTGCCTTTGGAAGACCTGACATATTTTGCCCCGCTTCTATCCCACAGCCACGCGGACACGGGCTCCTTGTCACCTCCCCGAGACACTCAGCCTCCTCTCTGTGGCTCTAGAGTCCCTTCCCTGCCCAGTCTGTGCCCAGGAGCCCCCACAGCAGCCCTTCACCTATAACTGGTCGGGGCCCAGTCAGCCCGGCGGAGGCCTCCCACCGCGTCCCTGATGCGTCCCCGTGCGGCCCCTAGTGAAGTCCCCATGAAGTCCCCTGCGGCCCCGAGTGAAGTCCCGAGCTTACTGTGGCTCTATGCGCCTAGCTGTCTGTAGCCGGGCTGGCCCTCTGCCACCCTCTCCCTGGCTCACTGCCCTCCGGGTCTCCAGACCCTGTTGGGGACCCGTCCCTCAGGGCCTCTCAGGGACTCCCTCGGGACCGTGTGGCCGCATCCCTCACCGCCTGTCAGTTTCGGGTGTCCTCTCCTTGGGCAGGCCTCTTCTGACCCGTCGGAGCGTGTCCTCTGTCCCTGCACCTGCTTCATTTCCTGTCTCCCCCGGGCCTGTGCTCTGGTGGTTTGGGTCCTCTGTGGGAACACAGGTGGGGAAAGCGCGAGCCTCCCGTTCACTGCTACACAGGAGAGCGCCTGGCACAGACCGGGCGCAGTGATGAGAGTTCGTAAGTGAGCGTGCAGAGCGCTGTTCAGGACGGGGGGCCGGGGTGGATCTAATTGTGTGTGTGTGCGCGCACACACATGCGGTGGGGGGGGTGTGCATGTGTGAGTGGGTGTGATTGTGTGACTGAGGGAGGGTGTGAGTTGGTGTGTGTGTGATTGGGTGTCGGTGTGTGCATGTGTGTGGTGAGCATGAGTGTATGGGCGTGTGTGTGCGTGTGACTGAGTGAAGGTGTGAGTGGGTGAGTGTGTGTGCCTGGATATGGGTATGGGCCTATGTGTGGGAGTGTGTATGAGCATGCGTGTGTGTGTGTGTGTGTGTGTGTGTGAGACTGGATATGGGTGTGTGCAAGTGTATGTGCACCCCCAGGGTGGTCAGGCTGTGCAAGTGTGTGTGCACCCCCAGGGTGGTCAGTCTGTGCAAGTGTGTGTGCACCCCCAGGGTGGTCAGTCTGTGCAAGTGTGTGTGCACCCCCAGGGTGGTCAGGCTGCGTGCTAGATACCTCGCGTGCGCTGCTCAATTTAATGAAACGGCTGCCAGCTTGATGCTATTATTATCCTGGTCACAGTAGTACAGAAAGGGAGGCTCAGAGAGGCGACTTTGCTCAAGGTCACGCGGTGTTAAATAATACAAAGTAATTGAACTCGGTCTGGTCTGGCTCCAAAACCCTAACTCAGCAGCGGTGATATATGCTGTGGGAACCTGCCAAAATCCTATCAGGGAGCAAATAGTCTAAGAAGGGGATTTTTGTAGTAATGTTCCTACAAAGGATAACAAAAAAATTACAAAGTACATATATTTTTATATGAGATGAAAGAAGTTACCTAAATAGCCCAGAATTAGATTGCATTAAATTTCACATGCAGTAATAGAAGAATACAAATGATGTCCCTATTCAGCCGTACTGACTAAACCAAGTGGTACATTTTAAAGGCCGGCATTTGTACCTTTCTATAGAAAGAAGTATTTATCTGAGAGAGGACATCTGGAAAGTTCTAAAGACGAAATTTATAATGTTGGGCACGTTTGCGGCCGCTCCCCTTCCACCTCTGAAAGCTGGGAGGTGTCTGTCCCTTTAGTTCCTGCCTGTTCTTCTCTGTTATCTATAGTTGGTCATGACTTTCTCCCTGTCCCCTATTTCATTCTCATTCCTGAAGCTCTCGGCGCCCCTCCCGGCATCCTGCCCACGCCACCCGGCACCAGACCAGGTCACTTCACATGGACTTGCCCCGTTTCTCCCAAGACACCCCCCCTTTTTCTGGGAAGTGGGTGGGATGCTCGGCTACCCCTTCAGACTCTTGGTCTGATGATCTCCACTCTCCCTCATGTCTCCTCAGAACGTCTATTTGCAAAGTTTATATCTTATAAAATTATTTCACATTAAGTCTTCTTTCTTCTTCTCAAAGTATAATTAACCCTTTCAGCTTCTATGAACAACTCCTCCCAAATGAAAGTTTTAAGTAAAGAGCTCTCCTCCCAAGGGAGGGCACTGCTGGGGTGCTGAGTTCTCTGAAAGCCCCAAGGAGCAGGAGATGCTCAGAGGACGTGAGAGCTGGGACCATGCAGAGTTCCCAGGCCTGCTCTTTTCTGTGGCTGTGTTTTGCTATAACATGTATCACTTACCATGTTTTTGACTGCAAACAACAGAACAACTCAACTAAGGACTTAGCAATAACATTATGTGTCTTCCTTAACAAGAAATTTGGATTAGGGCAGTTCCAGGGTCTGAGTCACAGCAGGAAAGTATCACCCAGACCCAGGCCCTCTGCAGGTGTCCTCTCTCCTGTCTTCCCTTCCCTTCCTCCACCTTGAGACTGCACATGTCCACCTCCCGTCTCAGGGTGGCCACTGTGTGCTGTGCATACACAACTACATCTGCTGAAGGAGAAACATGTTTCCAATCTTTTATCATGTAACTCTGTTTATTACAAAGGAAAACGTTTTCCCAGGTGACCTCACAGCAGACTGCTGCTTGTCTGTCTAGTTACAAGGGATGCTGAGAATGCACCTGTCTGGCGTTTTGGCCTTTCTGATGGGCAGGGCAGGGATAAGGGGAGGATTTTGCTGGTACAGAATAAGAGGGAAGGAAATAGCTGTCGGTGAGACAACCTTAATATCTGTCATTCGTGCTGAACCCAACAAGAAGAAATTCTGAATCATCTCTACGATTATCTTTTTATCTTGTCCAAATAGGAAGAATTTGCTTCTGTTTTCAAATGTTTGCAGGTCTGAGCTCTCTGATGCTGCCAGGCAGGCAGGGGGAGGGAGGCTGTTAATTAGCTGCCGTAGACTGCTTTCTAACAACAGAAATTTCTTTCTCACAGTTCTGGAGACTGGATGTCCAGCATGGTTGGGTTTGGGTGGAAGCCCCCTTCCAGACAGCAGAGTACTGCTGGCATCTCCTTGTGTCTTTGTGTGGCAGAAAGAACGAGAGCTGCTTTTCTGAGGACTCTCTTAAGAGGCACTAATCCCATTCATGAGGGCCCCACCCTCATGACCTAGCACCTCTCAAAGCTCCTATCTCCTAATCCCATTACATTGGGAGTTAAGATTCAACATATAAATTGGGAGGATGGGGTACAAACATTTAATCCAGAGGAGGAAGAAAGGAGATGTTAATTTAAAGGAATTACAGTTAACAATTTTGGAATGTATTAGCTTGTAAATATTCTGAGCTATTATTATATGACAAGAATATTAGAAAATTGCGTATTAGTGTCTTGTTGGAATTTGAAGTGCAGCTTCTCAAGTTAGATGAAGATGGTAAGGTCAACGAGTAACTGATCTGTCCCTGTCCCTGGTGTTCAGTCTAAGGAGAATTGCTGTCCTGGTCAGGTTTGACAAGATCATATCATTAAACGTGGAGAGAGATTTTTAAGTGGAATAGAGGATGCCTTTCTAAATCTGTATAACAGTGAAATAGAAAGTAACTTTTTCTGCTAAAGTGTCGATTGAGTTGAGTTCAGTAAGACCTATTGAAAGAAATAGGCCTTTAATACCTGCTATCAATTTCAGGATGAAGTATTCTGGATCAGGACAGATAATAAGATGGTTACAGCCATCTCGTGTTTGCTACGTTGTTTTATATGTCAGGGACTGTGCTGGGTCCAGGGACCCAGAGACACAGATATCGCTCCCTCCCTAACTGTTGGACCTTGAGCAGAAGTGGGTGGAGACCTATGTAAACTATAAATTATAATTCTGTACAGTAAGGACTATAGCAGAGGGATGTGAGATGAAGACCAGCACAGATGGCAGCATCTCTCTGTAAGACCACTGATGTCTTACAGAGAGATGGAGAAATGGAGCTGCAGACAGACTGGTCAGTCACCTCACCTATTCATAGCAGAGTCTGGGTGTGAACAGGTCTCTTGCCTCAAGTCCTTTGTCTTTGTATGGAGAAAAAAATCAAAGCTTCTCTTCTACTTGACAACAGTATCAGAAAAGGCTTCATGGAGGACACGGTATTTAATGTTAGTTCTGAGAGATGAGGTCCCACTAGGATGAGGGCAGAGGCATTAGAGGCAGTGAGAATAGCGTTAAAGGTTTCAGGCTAATTTTCATGGAGCACAATTTGTAGCAGAGAGAAGCTAAGGAAGGTAGTTGAGTCTTCTGAAGAAAGACCTATCTTCAAAGTATAAGTGTGAGGTATATGGTATAGACTTGAGCTATTTATATTTCAATGGACAGCAGGAAGCCCCAGGGGTGTTGAACAAGTGGCTGCTAGGATCAGAAGGATATACTTCTGATTCAGGTAGTTAATTTTCCATAAATAGGGTGCTTCTACTTAGATCTCCCCCACCCCCGCACTGTCAGACATTCTGTTCTCCCTCTTTTGCTTGCCAAATTTATCAATCTTTCTCCCTATCGATAAACTCTATCCTGTTGCTTAAAAAAAGTCCATAAATATATCTGGTTGTTCTGGAAGTAATCCCAAGACGAGTTTATAGAGAAGTCCAAGCAAGAAGTAACAAGGCCCTCTAATGTGCTGCCTCCTCCCACGGTCTGATGGTTGACGGTCACGCAGAGCAGAGCAGTCAGAAGTCAGTGACCATGATCAAAAACTATTCAGGTTTGGTGCTATTGTCTTATTTTAGTGAGCAGTTATTTACAACTCCTGAAGTTCAAGTTACATCTATTTCTTTCAGTCTCTTGTTGATGATAACATCTTACCTTAGAGAGGTTTCCTAAGATAAATTTTTAATTGTTTGTTCAAACTACCAAAAAGAAAGACTTAACACTTTGTGGCAGAGTGGAGAAACAAGGAGGGTCTGTATTTACCCTCATGCCTGAAACAACTTTAGAATTGGACAAAAGCATATTAAGTGACTGTTGTCACTATTCTGGACATTAGGCACAAAAGGACAGTTATCCCTGAAAGATAGAAAAAAATAAGATGAGTTCTATGCTTGTCCCAGCCCCAGCCGTCTGCCGTGAAAGAGTTTCAAAGGCCACAGCACAGAGTGGAGGGTCCCAGCCAGATCCCAGTGAGATGGAACTAGTTCTTTGAAGAGACTGATAACATTTAAAAGCCTTTGACCAGATTGATCAGTAAAAAAGGGAAAAGATACAAATTACCAATATCATGAATGAGAAAAGTGACATCCCTACTTCCTCTATAGAAGTTATTAATAAAAGGACAATAAGGAAATACTGCTACTAACTTGTTGTAAATAAACTCAACAACTTATGTGAAAGGACAAGTTCCTTAAAAAACACAAACTACCAAACTTCACCCAAAAAAGAATAAACAAACTGAATAGCCTAGTAAGGAAATTGAATGTGTGGTTAAAAACCTTCTAGCGTTTTCCAGCTCCAATGGAAGAAAAAGTATCCAATGTATACAGCCCTGCTATGAAACTAATTTATAGCTTTCATATGAAAGCTATAACCTAATTATGGCCTAAGAATATGGGGAGGGGGTTGGGGGAAGGGAGCGGAGGGGGCGGATAGGTGGAGGGAGGGTGATTGGTGGGTTCACCTCTATGGTTTATCTTACCAGGGTACAAGTGAATCTTTCTAAAAGCAGAATATAAACATCTTAACATAATAACTAAGAAAATGACATTAAGGCTATGTTAACCATTTTGATGAAAATATTTCAAATTGTATATGAAAACACCACACTGTACCCCATGATTGCATTAATGTACACAGCTATCATTTAATAAAAAAAAAAACAAAACCTTCTAACAACAACAAAAACAAACAAAACTCTAGGCTTTGATGGCTTCATTGCCAAAAACTATTAAATGTTTAAGAAAGAAATAATACCAGTTTGATATAAACTCTTCCAGAAAATTAAAGATAAGAGATTACTTCTCAGCTTATTCTATGGGGTCAGCATTACTCTGATCTCCAAGCCAGAAAAGATATTACAAGAAAAGAAAGTGATAGACTAATATTCCTCGTGAACATAGATGTAAACATTCTTCTAAAATTTTAGCAAATCAAATCCAATAACATATAAAAATGTAAAAGATGATAACCAAGGAATGTTATCCCAGGAATACAAGGTTATTCTAACATTAGAAAGTTAATCGGTGTAATTCACCATTCAAATTGAAAAAGGAAAACTATGTGATCATCTCGGTAGACACAGAAAGTATATTTGACAGAATCCAATATCCATTCAAAAATAGAAACTCTCAACAACTAGGAACAAAGGAACTTTTTTAACCCAACATAGGACATCTAAAAACCAGGAGCTGGCATCAGACGTCCTAGTAAAAGACTGAGTGCTCCTCCAGATGGGACAGAAGCCAGGTGTGTGCTCACACCACTTCTATCCAGATACTGGACATTCTGCCCAGTGCCATCAGGCAAGAACAGGAAGGAAAAAGATATCCAGGCAGCAGAGAAGGAAGTAAAGCTGACTCTGTTGCAAGTACAGAGAATGTCAAGAAATCTGTGCAGAAAATGTCAAGAAATCTACCCCCAAAAAATTAGTCTAGAAAAGTTGCAGAATACAATATCGATATATAGTCATCAGCTGTATTTCTCAATATTGGCAGTGAACACTGGATATTGAAATGAAAAATGAACAATACCATTTACCTTATTGTGAAAAACTATAAAATAGTTTGTTAGGAATGCTCCTGACAAAGTATGTCTAAGAACTGTGAATCGAAAACTGCAAAACATGCCAAGAGAAATTAAAAACATAGATAAATAGACTATTCACATGGATTGGGAAATTCAATATTGTCAGTGTTCCAGTTCACCCCATACTGATCCATAGAGATAACATAATCCCAATCAAAATCCCAATAGATTCTTGTTGTTGTTATTGTTAAAGTTGATAAGTTTTGTCTAAAACTCATGGAAATACAAAGGGAAATAACTTTAACCAGAACAAAGTTGGGAGGAAAACACTGCCTGATACCCAGAATTTTTTTTTTTTTTTGAGACGGAACCTCAAGCTATCCCCCTGGGTAGAGTGCCATGGCATCACAGCTCACAGCAACCTCCAACTCCTGGGCTCAAGCGAGTCTCCTGCCTCCACCTCCCAAGTGGGACCAAAGGCGCCCGCCACAACGCCCGGCCATTTTTTTTTTGGTTGCAGCCATCATTGTTGTTTGGCGGGCCCAGGCTGGGGATTCAAACCCGCCACCTTAGGTGTACATGACTGGCGCCTTAGCCGATTGAGCCACAGGCGCCGAGCCGATACCCAGAATTATTGTAAGTGTATAGTAATCAAGATGGTGTGGGATTGACATAAAGACAGACAAATAGATCAGTAGAACAGAGCAGAGTCCCAGAAGAGACTCAAAAGTGTGTGGTCCATTGATTTTTGATAAAAGCATAAAGAAAATTCAGTGGAGAAAATATAATTTTTTCAGCAAATAGTGTTGGAACAGCTGATCCACATTAAAAAATAATCTTACATCCATACCTGATACCATTTATAAAAACTAATGATGTGTTATAGGTATGAATGTACCACCCAGAATGTGTGAAGCTTGTAGAAAGGACATAGAAAATCTTTGTGACGTTGGGTTAGGCAAAGATTTCTTGGATATGAAACTAAAAGTATAGTCCATAACAGAAAAATTTGATAAATAGGACTTCATAATTAAGAATTTCTATTATCTGTGGACTGTGGGAAGATGGCCAACTAGAAGCAACTTTTACCAGTGGCTTGTGTCCAAAGGGAGAGAGATCGGACTGAAGTGGATGGAAGCCCAATGTGAGGATCTGCTCACTGAGAGGACTGTGTGAGGTACAGATCAGCCAGGCCAAGTCAAGTGGCAGAAACCAGAAAGTGGAAGAAAACCACCAGGTATGAGCCCAGCTCCCAGAGGAAGGGAGACCCCTCCCCACAAATGGGAGCCCTGCTGCAGATGACCAACCTGCCAGAGAACAGGGAGCAAAAGTCAGCTCACCTTGTCCCATGGAAGAGCAGTCACTATGTCCCAGTCCTCCTTCACCATTGAGGTCCCACCACTGAGTCTGGGCCCGTCCCACCTGGCACAGAAGAACAGATATTTTCCTGCAATCCCAAGTACTCCAGTGGCCCTTCCCTCAGTCTATTTGTGGGAAGGACTTCCCTATGCAGAGGCTGGAGTATTTGGCGATCTCAGTGAGAAGCCAGGGAATTTGCTGGCCACCTAGCTACAGCATGAGAATGGTAGCTACAGTCCTTACTCTGGCCAGGAGAGGGTGAACTACTCATCTCCAGCCCACCAGGAATTCTCAGGTGGATCTGTTTTCTGTCTTCCAGGACAAACTCTGAGTTCAACTGGGTGGGTGAGGCCTATGTTTAAGCGACTTTCAACTGAAATTTGGACCTGTATCAAAACAAGACCCTAGAAAAAATGGACTTAACAGACATTTATAGAACATTTTAAATAGAACATTTTATCCTAACAAAATGTCCAGGGCGGGGGGACTACTCTCTGAGCAGGATTGAGGAGGGGTGAAGCCTAGTACCTGAGCGACTCTTAACTAAACTTTAGACCTGTGCCCCCCACTGGTTAGCAACCCCCTGAGCTTGACTGGGTGGGTGGTGCCTGATGCCTAAACATTGTTGTCTGAGCTTTGGGCCCATGCTCTCCACAGAGCCATGGCCCTCTGAGCTCAACTGGGTGGATGGTGCCTAGTACCTGAGTGTCTCTCCTGAATTCTGTGCCAGTGCTGTGGGCAGAGCCAGTGCTGGCAGAGGGACTTTGACTAGAACTCTGGGCCAGGACTGTCTACTGATCTTATCCCTCTGGAGGTTAAGACCTCCACTGTCTGGGGCTGCGGATTCACCACTTCTCTGCCTTTGTTAGTGGGGGGAGGGGCAGTGCAATAGTGAGGAGTGGACTGAACAGGGACAACCTATCAATTCAGCTAAAAAAGTATAATTAATATATGAAATAAAAACAGAAGAAAAGCTGAAAATACTCATGGAGAAGAATCAGCAGAAGAATGCTGGCAACATGAAAAATCAGAGCAGATCCACTCCCCCTGGAGATATCAAAGAAAATGCAACAGAAAATTCCATCCACAGAGAAATGCTAAAATGTCAGAAACTGAATTCAGAATATGGATGTCAGGGGTATAGTTCAGTGGTTGAGCGACTGCAGAATATGGATGGCAAGTAAGATAATTGGAATGGAGGGAAAGACAGAAACAGAGAACCAAAATATAGTTCATAAATTGTCTCAAGAAATTAATAAATTCAAAGACAGTCACCAAGTATATGGACATAATGAAGAAACACGTAGCTGAGCTTAAGGGATTAAAAAGGATATTCAAGGAGGTTCAAAATACAGTAGAGTCTCTCAGAAATAGAGGTGAACAGTGTGAAAAAAGAATGTCAGATAAAGAAGACAATACTTTTGAACTATCCCAAGCATTCAAAGATGCAGAAAAAAAGGAGAACAAGAATAGAACGTTCCCTAAGAGAGTTATGGGATCATTCCAAGAAATCAAACATCTGAGTTACAGGGATTCCTGAAGGAGAAGAGGATAGTCCCAAAAGTACAAATTCTTTGCTCCCAGACATTATGGCAGAGAACTTCCTAAGTATTGCAAGAGACAAAGAAATTCAGATAGTAGATAATTTCAGAATGCCGGAACGACACAATCCAAACAAAGCATCTCCTTGGCACATTGTAATTAATTTTGCCAATGTTAAAATGAAGAAGAAAATTCTGTAAGCAGACGGGTATAAGAAAAGTATTAGTTACAAAGGGAAAAATATCAGGATGACTGAAGATCTTTCAGCTGAAACTTTCAAAGCCAGAAGAGGATGGTCATCAACCTTCAGCCTTCTTAAACAAAACAGTTTCCAGCCCAGGATCCTGTATCCTGCCAAACTGAGTTTCATTTGTGATGGAGAAATGAATCCACATGTTGAGTAAATTTGCAATGACAAGACCAGCTCTACAGGGTGTACTCAGACCCATTCTTCATAATGTTCAACAGGATGGTACACCACCACAGTAAACCTACCCAGATATTTGAGAACAAAACCTAGCTTCCACAATGGTGAAATGGATAAAAATAAACTCAGGACCTATGAAAAATAAGATGACTAAAACTCTGCTGTATCTATCAATTCTCTTAATGAATGTGAATAGTTTGAATTCTCCTATAAACAGACAAATGCTGGCTAAGTGTATACAAAAACTCAGGCCAGATATCTGTTGCCTACAAGAAACTCACCTTACCTCAAAGACTTGGGATGAAGGAATGGGCAACAGTATTCCAGGCAAATGGAAAGCAAAAAAAAAAAAAACAAAACTGGGTTGCAATCTTGTTTACAGATATAATTGGATTCAAACAAACAAACAAAAATAAGGAAAGACTGGGTGGCACCTGTGGCTCAGTGAGTAGGGCGCTGGCCACATATATGAAGGGTGGCAGGTTCAAACCTGCCCCCTGCCAAAATGCAACAAAAAAGTAGCCGGGTGTTCTGATGGGCACCTGTAGTCTCAGCTACTCAAGAGGCTGAGGCAAGAGAATCTCCTAAGCCCAAGAGCTGGAGGTTGCTGTGAGCTGTGACGCCATGGCACTCTACTAAGGGCTACAAAGTGAGACTCTGTCTTTCCTTATTTTATTTTTTTTAGAGACAAAGATAGACACTGCATACTTGTCAAGGGAACACACATAATATGAAGAGATTTTAATAATTAACATCTGTGCACCCTATCTGAATGCTCCTCAATATATAAAACAACCCTAACTTTTCTGAACAATATGATATCTTCCCACACTATAACAGTTGGGGATTTTAACACCTCATTGGCAGTACTGGATAGATCCTCCAAGCAGAAACTAAACAAATAAATAATGAACTTAAACAAGACCCTAGAACAAATAGACTTAACAGACATTTATAGCACGTTTTATCCTAACAAAACTGAATACACATTCTTCTCATCAGCCCCTGAATCATCTTTCAAAATTTATTATATCTGAGAACACAAAGCTAACCTCAACAAATTCAAAGGAATAGAAATTATCCCCTGTATCTTCTTAGACCTTCATGGAATGAAAGTTGAACTCAACAGCAACAGAAAATGCAAACAAAGTCACGGAAACTAAATAACCTTATGCTGACTGATAGCTGAGTCATACACAAGATAAAGAAGGAGATTATTAAATTTCTGGAACAAAATGATAATGAAGCCACAAACTATCAAAACCTGTGGGATACTGCAAAGGCAGTCCTTAGAGGGAAATTTATAGCATTAGATGTCTTCATCAAGAAAACAGAAAGAGAGCAAGTCAGGAACCTAATGGGCCCTCTCAAGCAAAAAGGAAGAACAATATAATCCCAAACCCAGCAGAAAAAAGAAAACCAAAATCAGAGAAGAATTAAATGACGTTGAAAACAAAAGAACTATTTGGAAGATCAGTGAAACAAAAAGTTGGTTCTTTGAAAAGATTAAAATAGATAAACCCTTGGCTAGACTAAACAGAAACAGAAAAACAAGATCTCTAATTACATCATTCAGAAATGGTAAAGGGGAAATAACAACAGATGCCACAGAAATATAAGATTCTCAACAATTACCACCAAACACTCTATTCCCAGAAATATGAAAATGTAGAGGAGATGGACCAATATCTGAAAGCACTCTACCTTCCAAAACTCAACCAGAAAGAATTAGAAATCTTGAATAGAGCAAGATCAAGTACTGAAATAGCATCAATTATACAAAATCTCTTCAAAAAGAAAAGCCCTGGATCAGATGGCTTCACATCAGAATTCTATCAAACGTTCAAAGAGGAAATAGTTCCTATACTGCACAAACTATTCCAAAATATAGAGAAGGAAAGAATTCTCCCCAGCACAGTCCATGAAGCAACTATCGCCCCTAATATCAGTTCAAAGATATTCAACAAGACATTAGCAAGCATAATACAGTGACACATTAAAAAGGTTATACAGCATGATCAAATGGATTTTATCCCAGCGACACAAGGTTGGTTCAACATACTTAAATCCATAAATATAATATACTATGTAAATAGAATAAAAAACAAAGACCATATGATTCCTTCAATTGATGCAGAAAAGGCTTTTGATAATATCCAGCATCCTTTCATGTTAAAAACACTCAAAAAGGCATAGATGAAACATTCCTTAAATTGATAGAAGCCATCTACAGCAAACCCACAGCCAATATCATATTAATGGAGTAAAACTGAAAGCGTTTCCACTCAAATCTGGAACCAGACAAGGATGCCCACTGTCACCACTGCTATTCAACATAGTGCTGCTAGTCTGAGCCATCACAGTCAGGCAAGAGAAGGAGATCAAAGGAGTCCAAATGGGGATGGAGGAGGTCAGACTCTCCCTCTTTGCAGATGACATGATCTTATACCTGGAAAAACCCAGAGGCTCAACTACTCCTTAGAAGTGATCAAGGAATATAGCAGTGTCTCAGGTTACAAAATCAATACCAACAAATCAGTAGCCTTCATATATGCCAGCAGTTGGCAAGCCAAGATAAAATCAAAGACTCTATTACTTTTACAATAGCACCAAGGAAGATGAAATACCTGGGAATATACCTAACAAGAGGCTCAGCACCTGTGGCTCAATTGGCTAAGGCGCCAGCCACGTACACCTAAGGTGGCGAGTTCGAATACCCAGCCCGGGCCCCCCAAACAACAATGATGGCTGCAACCAAAAAATGGCCAGGCATTGTGGCGGGCGCCTGTGGTCCCAGCTACTTGGGAGGCAGAGGCAGTAGACTTGCTTGAGCCCAGGATTTGGAGGTTGCTATGAGCTGTGATGCCATGGCACTCTACCCAGGGAGATAGCTTGAGGCTCCGTCTCAAAAAAAGAAAATAATGATATCTCTTAAGTCGTAAGTGTCACTTTCAAGGCCGGCACTAGACTTTTTGCCGCCACTATAAAATATAAATAATATGAGTACTGTCTGCTAAATTCATGAAATAAATAAATAAATTACTTACCTAAATTATCTGAATAGCTGATTTGTTGACATT
>CAUYQV010061136.1:0-11222 GCA_963574575.1 Galagoides demidoff
ATCACCTATATATCTGCCTAACAAGGGTACAAGTGAACTTTTCTAGAACTAGAATATAAATGTGTTGATACAATGATCAACCAAATGACATGAAATCTATGTTAACCAGCTTGATGAAAGTGTTTCAAATTGTATATGAAACAGCATAATGTACTCCATGTTCGCATCAATGTATACAGAGATCAATTAATAAAAAAAAAAAGAAAAAAGAAAGAAAGAAAAGAAAAGAAATTGGAAACATAATCCCAGTGTCCATTGAGAGATGAATGAATAAAGTGTGACATATACAGAAAATAAAATACTATTCAGCTGTGGAAAGGAAAGAAACTGAAATATGCCACAACATGGAGGAGAATTGAATACATATTGCTGAGTTGGGAAGTTACAAAAGGTTTCCCTGAGGTAGGGAAGTCGAACTCCTACTAAGAGAAAATAGAATGGTGGTCACTGAGGGTCAGGGGAAGGGAATTCTACACGGAATATAGAATTTCATTTTTTGGAGATGAAAAAGTTCTCAGGAAAATGTGAAATATATTGAACACTACTGAACTGTAAACTTAGAAATGATTAAGATAATAAATTTTACCTTATGTGCTTTTTATTGCAACTAAAACTTTTTTTAAAAGCCTCTTCAAGTCCCAGCATTGTGCTTTTGCTTTAAGCATCATGGAGGAAATTAAAACACACCTTAAAGCCTGTAGAAAAGTGAGTGTGTTCTCTTGGGCCTGCTCCATGGTCAGAGTATATCAAGGTTTTCATAATTCCCATCTGCTGAGGGAAAACTAACCTTTAATGACTTCCTTGAGCTTGAAGTTCACTTTCTGATGTAGTTCAACTTGGGAAAACATCCACCCCCACACAGTAACTTGTAATTCCTGATTAAAGACCCTGAATTATTTACCAGGAGAATCACTTTGCATCTGGGAGAGTGACTTGTTGCTCCTCTGGGTACATCAAATGGATGCCCGATAAACAAGATCATTAAGGCAGCAGGGGACAAAGTGATGGATGTCCACTGGGAGGAGAAGTCCTGTCATCCTTCCCTCACATGCAGTCATTGCTGGTCAGACCCAGCCCTTCCAAGATGCCTCAGTGTCTCAGGGAAGCCGCCTGCCTGTACTGAGGATTGTGCACACTCAGCCTTGGGAACCACGGGGAGGTAGAAAGACCTTTTCCATGTTCCTATTCTCATGCTATGCTTCCTTACAGAGACCTCAAATTATTCAACCTTTTCATAAAATATGTATTACTTTTTGTTTCTAATATATCAACAGTTACAATAGTTATATATTTTGTTCTTCTTTATTGTTGCTATTTCTTTTTTTCCCCCATATATGTAGTTTTCACTCCATTCTGTCATTTCTTTTATATTTCAGTATCTCCTACAGGTCTTTCAAACTGAGCTTGTCAGTTTGAAAAGCAGTGTCACACTTTCTTCATTATATTTTGACCTTGGGTTTAATATTAAGAAGGCCTTGAAAATTCAATTCAATTCCATGTATACAAGTTGATCTCTCATACTCTATGATTTCTTTATTCTCAATACATAAATTGGCATTTCTTTTTTTTTTTTTACTGTATTTATTCATATGGCTTTTTTTTATTTTTTTTTTAAATTTTTTTATTGAATGATAACTATGTACATTAATACACTTCTGGGTTACAGGGTGGGGTTTTCACATGCAATCTGAAATACTTCCATCAAACTGATCAACACAGCCTTCATGTCATTTTCTCAGTTATAATTTTAAAACATTCTGGTTCTAGAAACCCTTTATTATTAATCCTTTCTCTTTGCACCTGAAATGCTCTTGACCAGGGTAGCATGTATCCCACTGAATAACAACAAGCTTTTCACATGTCTGTGTTCTCCTCCCAACCATGTCTTCCCAGAGGACTAGGACCACATGCTATTTTATACACGCAAGCCTAGAAGAGCACAATTTGTGTTTGTTGCATGGAGATCATAATTTAATCAAATCCCCCTTCTAGATTTTGTGTTTCTAGCATTTCTTGCTGTTTGCCTATCCTTCCCTATCCCTCCCTGTGCTGCCTTCCCAGTGAAAGCTTTTATCTGTGAAAGGCCACAGAAAAAGAACCCTTTATCAGAGGTCAATCTTCAGTTATCTGAAAAGCTTGTTGTGCTGCTGGAGCCTCAAATCAGTTGAATGTCTTCATCTTCAGAGAAATTAGAGTAAAGAGGATCATAGCTCTTGTTGGGGAAAAATGTAGATGTATCTTCCCAAAATTTAAGAAATACTTGAAGACCTGAATTTTGCATGCATTCTTTACTCCTCTGTAAGGCAAAGACTCTAAATTTGCCCACACCACTTCTTTTGACTGTATCTTTGTCAAGTAACTCTGTGTTGTTCAGTTCTGGTCAACATTCATCTGGATGAGACTTCACATTCCAAGGTGCTGGATTGATGGGCTGGTCTTACTGACTGAAATAAGATTGCTCACAGTCTGTGCATCATAAGTAGCATTAAATGGAACTTAGAAAGAAAAGAAGAATCTGACTTCCAGGACAGAATATAATAAGCGTTTTTGAATCCTCAAAAAGAAATCAAGGGGATTCCTGAACAGATTTATAAATTTTCTTCTTTCTGTATTTTAATTATACTGGCATTTTAGTTGTATTGTAATTGCACTTCAATTGCATGTATTTGTATAAATTTAAAAATAATTAGTGCTCCACAGCACTATAGAAAACTAATTTATGCACATAGACCTTTAAAGATGTACACGTGGAGAGTGATTTGATAGTTCTCATCACGTTGAGCGCTTTAAAATTGTCCTCCATGAACAGGTCTGTAGCTGTCTAGATTGATATGCCTTCCACTTCTTTCTGTGACTGAGAAAGCAGGACAGAGCTGGAGCTTGGATGGAAAGCATTGTTTGGTATGTATGTGACTCCCAGCTTGGAAAGTCCTTTAAATATTAAAAAAATAAAAATAAAAAAAATACATATTTTTCTAGCTTAGCTCTGGGAGGTTTCTAGGCTCTGATTGCATGTGGGTGGGAAGGACAGAGGATGAATCACCAAATTAAGGCAACAGAAGTAATGAATTAACAGTATTCTTGGTGCAGGCTATCAAGGCAGAGTGAACATATGATGTCAGGGCCATTCCCTCCACAAGCATTTATTGAACACCTACTGGTGTCTGGCACCCTGCGTATGGACCCACCCTGTTTATAAGCCAGTTACCCAATAGCTATTTGAATTTTCCAGCCTTCATTATCTATCTCCTTGTTCAATGCTTGAGCTTTCATTTTCTGAAAATCTGAGCATTATATAATCTTGGCAAATCGTGGGCTGGGCTTCCCTATATCCCTGTTCTTTGCTTCTTCTTCTCTCTCTTCACCTACCCCTCATTCCAGACAGGGCTTAGTGGCAAACTTACTGCTTAAAAATTGCATTTTTATCTTTTTGGAAAGGACACAGGTAAGAGGTTTAGTTACCAAGAGCAGACTGCTCCCCTGCTGCACGTTCTGGAGGCTCTCTCTTGCAACACTTAGAGTTATATTCTGTCCTGGAAGTCAGAGGCCGCACCTCACTTACTTTTGAACTACTCAAGTGTGGGGCTTTGCCTCTTCTAGATATAATTAGAGTCTGAGAGTCAAAGAGTACAGATGTTCAGGGGTGTGCATGTGTGCATGTGTTTTAATAAATTATAACCCACTCACAGGGTCTCTTTTGTATCATGAAAACACAAGTCAGTGAACACTCTCAGGGGAGTTTGTAGACTCTAGTTAGGCTGTGCTGAGTCTCAGGGTTATTCTTTTGTGGGGATGTTTTCTGAGAAAGGAAACTCAGGAAGCCTTAAGCCATTTGCAGCCTGGCAGTGTCCCAGGCTGCAGGGAAGCAGGGCCCTGCCTAAGAGGCATCATGGGGGAAGTGGAGCATGCTCTTGTCTTCTCCAGCTTTATCCCCAGTGAGGCCTAGACAGAAGAAAGTCTGAGAAGGAATACTTCCTATTCAAAATAAGTAACATTTATACAAGACTTCTGTTCCTTGCAAACACCTTGTCAGAGTAGGGTGGCTCCAGTTTCCTGTCAATCATCCCTGAGACTGAGCCTTATTTGAGCCTTGTCTGGACACAATTCCAGAGCTCCAGGAGCTGCAGTACTGACCTCTGGCCTGGACAACTACATGTGTTAGGGGAGTGCTAGCTGTTGCTATAGATAGATACCACAACACAGAATGTCTCACATGCAGTAGTAGTTCATTTCTTGCCAAGGTAGTGGTCCTCTGTAGAGGTTTGTGGTTGGTGGGAGTCTCTTCTGTGAAACAATTCTGGCGCAGGTGTGTCCCATTCTTTGCCATCTTTTCCAGACAACCAGAAGAGTGGGGAAGAGGGAGCAAAGGCATAGTCATTGCCTAGAAATCCTGGTCCAGAAGTGACATGCATCATTTCTGTTCACAGTATACTGTCTCTAGCTGTAGAAGGCTGGGAATGTAGTCCTTGGTAAGGCAGCTCTGTGCCAGGAGAGGATTCTGCATTCTGAGCACAGGCAGCCTCCTCACTGCTGTGCTGCTTTTCCTGTGGTGTTAGCTGTGGAGTGGCCCAGATGCCTATCCTGCCTCATGTGGGCGTCTGCTGCTCACTGTGCCACTGGCCTCATCACTGTTGAACCCCTGAAGCAGCTTCTGCTTCCAGCAGAGAACTGGCGACCCCCGAAGGCACACTCCCAGCTTCTCCACCTGTCTGAGGTGGGAGGAGGGCTGACCTCTCCCACAGGTGCTGAACAGCAGGGCTGGGGGCCACGTGTGGACAGCACGCAGCTCTCACCTTGAAGCAGGTGTCACTTATCCCACCCTTTATAGGAGAGGCCAGCACAGGCCAGGCCCTTGGTCCTCCTGTATCTCAGAAGTGGGACACTTTCTAGTGAATTTCACGTAAACTTAAGGCACTTCATTTAAAACAATTGCCTTGGCAGAAGGCCTCTGCCTCTCCCCTCCAGTTATTACCCATGGATTGGCCCTTTTGGTCCTGAAGTTTTCACAGAAGACCTCCTTAGCCCTAGGTGGACGTGAAAAGTGGTCCTGGGCCCTGGGCCAGGGCTCTACCCTGTTCTCTTCAGGCATCACAACTGTTGGACCTCACACTTTATTGCCTGCCTTTCAGTTAAAAGATGTTAACTTGATTAAATTTCAGGGTTTTTCTTTTTTGGAGTAAGGGGAAGTGTTACATGTTACAGAAAAGAAAATATTTCATGAGAATTTCCATGTACTGTGTACTAGGAAAGGGGCTTAAGAATTATGGAGGGGGTGGGAGGAGCAAGATGGTGGCCGAGTAACAGCTTCCTTGCAACTGGGCATAGTAGAATTATGGAGGGGGTGGGAGGAGCAAGATAGTGGCCGAGTAACAGCTTCCTTGCAACTCTTCCTTCTCTGGGGAGAGAAGACTCTAGGATCTCTTGCTGGTGGAATATGCCCAGAAACATCCCTTTGGGGACACAGGTAGTCAGTGTGAGACTTCTGGACCCCACGAGGAAGACAAAAGCAGTGGAGAACTGGCAAGTGGTTGTGTTCATTGGGGTCTAATCTAGCCTGCAGCTCTAAGTACAATAGCAGTAAGATTGCAAACTGTAAAGGCCTTACCTGTGAGCTGTTTTGGTTTTTTTGGACTTGGAGAGAATTTGGGCAAGAGTGTGGAGGCCTTTGGGTATTGTCTAGGACCCCAGACTGAGCCACTGAGCCAGACAGAGCTAATGTTTGGCTGTGGGCCAGGCAGAGCCATTGTGGGAGAACTGCCCTGGAAAGCTCCACCCTTAGGGTCGCAGAGCAAGGATTGAGTGGGAGCGAGTAATCTAGTGACTGAGCAGCCTAAAGGCAGGGCTTGAGTCGCCTTACAGCCTTGGCCCTCAGGGGCATAGAGTGAGACTGGTTTTGGTATACTGGTAAGTGGATAGCCACTTTAGGAGTGATCCCAGCAACAAGTGCTTTCTGGGAAAGCTTCTGCGTAGCCAAAGTTACGGGTCTAAAGTGTCTTTTAAGCAGGCTGAGGAGAGATTTAGGCTCTTCACCTTGCAGGGTTTGAGAAATCAGCAGAGGCCTGTCTCCATCTCGTGCAGCCGTATCAGCATTGTGATTCACATCTCATACCCCAGAAGATCACCTGTTGCCCAGAAAATATCCAGCAATATATATATACTGCTTTGGTTTTCTTTTTGTTTTATTGTTTTTTTCTTAATTTCAACATTTTCCCTATAGATTTTTCTTTTACTTTTTTTCTTTCTTTTCTTTCTTCATTTTTGTAGTTTAAATATAATTTTTCATTGTTGCATTCTTTCACAATTAGAACTTCATTTTGGCTAGTGTTTCTAGCCCTATTGTTTGGTTTTCCCCCCAATTTTATCCCATAAAGTTTTCTGTTTGCTTGTTTGGGTTTGATTTATAGTATTTTTGTCTTTCCTCTCTACTTGGTGGAGGAGGGGTACTGTGTCCAAAGAGGCTAGCAAAGAGCTGTGGACCTCAAGGGAACCACCCAACCTGGCACCCCCAGAGGTTGGGGGTTTTTAAGGTTGGGTCAAAGTACTCTACTGTACACTTTTATTGCTCCTATTTCCCTCTTTCTGTGCCTCTCTTCTTTTTGTCAATATTCCCCTTTACCCATATCTTATCCTTTCTCTTTTCTCTCTCTTTTTTTTTCTTTCTTTTATCCCTTCTTCCTCTTCAGTATTTTCATCCTTCTGGTCCTGTGCCAAAAGGACTCATCAAAACCCTAGTCCAGAGGCATGGTAACTTAAAGAGTGAGAGGAAGTGAAAGAAAAATTAGGGCAAGAAAACAGATATAAGAAATCACTCACGAGGAAGAATCAGTAGAAAACTCCTGGCAACATGAAAAACCAGTCCAGAGCACCCCCACAAAGGACTGTGAGGTAGCTACTGCAGAGGATTCCACCTTTAAGGAAATGTTAGAAATGACAGAAAGGTAATTTAGAATACAGATGATGAAAACAATGAAGGAAATGATGGAAATAATGAAGGAAACTGCTTATAAAGTGGAAAATAACCAAAAGGAAATTCAAAAAAAGACTCAAATAAGAGATGGATGATATGAAGAATATGAAAAGGATATAGCAGAGCTGGAGGAACTGAAGCAGTCAATTAGGGAACTTAAAGATGCAATAGAAAGTATCAACAACAAATTAGACCATGCAGAAGAAAGTATCTCAGAGGTAGAGGACAAAGCTCTTGAGATAACTCAGATAGTTAAAAAGGCAGAAAAGAAAAGAGAGAAAGAAAAACTTTCACTGACATAATTACGGCACTTTATGAAGCATTCAAACATGTGAATTATAGGCATCCCAGAAGGGAAAGTAGAATGCCCCAGAGGAATGGAGGACACACTAGAGAACATTATAAATGAAAAATTTCCAAATATCACTAAAGATTCTGACACACTCCTTTCAGAGGAATATCGGACCCCAGGTCACCTCAATTCTAAAGAGCTTCTCTAAGACACACTGTGATGAACCTGTCCAAAGTCAAGACAAAAGAAAGGATTCTTCTAAGAGTTTTGTAGTAGAATCCCTGGTACTTTCCAGATATACAATCATGTCATCTGCGAAAAGTGAACGTTTAATCTCTTCTGATCCTATATGGATACCCTTGATTGCCTTTTCTTCCCTAATTGCGATGGCTAAAACTTCCATTACAATGTTAAAGAGTAGTGGAGGCAACATTGCCTGGTTCCTGATCTGAGTGGAAATGATTTCAATTTAACTCCATTCAGTATGATATTGGCTGTGGGTTTGCTGTAGATGGCCTCTATCAGCTTAAGAAATGTTCCTTCTATACCAATTTTCTTAAGTGTTCTGATCATGAAGGGATGCTGGATATTATCAAAAGCTTTTTCTGCATCAATTGAGAGAATCATATGGTCTTTATTTTTTAATTTATTTATGTGATGAATTACATTTATAGATTTACGTATGTTGAACCAGTCTTGAGATCCTGGGATAAAACTCACTTGGTCGTGGTGTATGATTTGTTTGATGTGTTGCTGGATTCTGTTTGTTAGGATCTTGTTAAATATTTTCACATCAATATTCATTAGTGATATTGGTCTATAATTTTCTTTCTTTGTTGGCTCTTTTCCTGGTTTGGGGATCAAAGTAATGTTTGCTTCATAGAATGTGTTGGGTAGTATTCCATCTTTTTCTATCTTTTGGAAAGGTTAAGTAGTATAAGTACTAGTTCCTCTTTAAAGGTTTGGTAGAATTCTGACATGAAGCCATCTGGTCCAGGGCTCTTCTTTTTAGGGAGATTTTGTATATTTGATGCTATTTCAGAACTTGATATAGACCTGTTCAACATTTCCACTTTATTCTGGCTGAGTCTTGGACGTGCTTCCAAGTATCGGTTGGTTTCCTTCATATTTTCGTTTTCTGGGAATAAAGTTTCTTGTAATATTCACTGAGGACTTTTTGAATTTCTAGGGGGTCTGTTGTTATTTCATCTTTACCATTTCTGATTGATGAGATTAGCGATTTTACTCTTTTTTTCTTGGTTAGGTTGGCCAAAGGTTTGTTTACCTTATTGACCTTTTCAAAAAACCAACTTTTTGATTTATTGATCTGTTGTATAACACTTTTGTTTTCAATTTCATTTAATTATGCTCTAATTTTGGTTATTTCTTTTATTCTACTGGGTTTGGGATTGGAGTATTCTTCCTTTTCCAGTTGCTTGAGATGTCTCATTAAGTTGGTAGCTTCCTCTCTTTCAGTTCTCTTGAGGAAGGCTTGCAATGCTATAAATTTCCCTCTTAGGACTGCCTTTGCAGTATCCCAGAGGTTTTGCTAACTTGTATCTTCATTATTGTTTTGTTCCAAAGATTTAGTAACTTCCTTCTTGATCTCGTCTCTGACCCACCTATCATTCAGCATAAGGTCATTTAGCTTCCCTGTTTTTTTATGAGTTTGCAGATTCCTGTTGTTACTGAGTTCAACTTTTATTCCATGGTGGTCTGAGAGGATGCAAGAAATAATTTCTATTCTTTTAAATTTGCTGAGGTTAGACTTGTGACCTAAAATGTGGTCGATTTTGGAGTATGTTCCATGGGCTAATAAGAAAAATGTACATTCAGTTTTGTTAGGATGAAATGTTCTGTAGAAACATTAACGTTCCATTAAATCCAAGTGCTGAATGGTTAAGTTTAAATCTAAAACTTCATTGCTAAGGTTCTTATTGGAGGATCTACCCAACACTGCCAAAGGAGTATTAAAATCTCCAACTATGATGGAGCTGGGAGAAATCAAGTTGCTCATGTCTATTAGGGTATCTCTTATAAACTGAGGTGCATTCTGGTTGGGTGCATAGATATTGATGATTGAAATCTCATCGTATTGGGTATTACCCTTAATAAATATAAAGTGTCCATCTTTATTCTTGATTACTTTTGTTGGTTTAAAGCCTATTGTATCTGCGAATAAAATTGCAATGCATGCTTTTTTCTGCTTTCCATTTGCCTGGAATATAGATGACCATCCCTTGATCCTGAGTCTATATTTGTCTTTTATGGTAAGGTGGGATTCTTGTATGGAGCAGATATCTGGCCTGAGTTTTTGTATACAGTCAGCCAGCCTGTGCCTCTTTAGAGGGCAATTTAAGCCATTCACATTGATTGAGAATATTGATAAACCTGGTATAATTTTGGGTAGCGAGCTTTTCGAAAGTCCAGTGGACATCTTTAATCTTTTCACCACTCTGGAAATTGGAATTTGATCAAAATTTTCTGTATGAGTTTACTTATGTGGTAGAGGATTGCGCTGGTCTTTATGGAGGATAGGTCTGAGAATATCCTGGAGGGCTGGTTTAGTGATAGCAAATTTCTTCAATGTGTGAATGTCATTAAAGTATTTAATTTCTCCATCATAGATGAAACTCAGTTTAGCTGGATACAGGATCCTGGGTTGAAAGTTATTTTGTTTTAGGAGGTTAAACATCATTGACGACCCTCTTCTAGCCTGAAAGTTTTCAGCTGAGAGATCTGCAGTGATCAAGAAATACAGCAGCATCACAGGTTACAAAATCAACACTCATAAATCAGTAGCTTTTATATACACCAACAACAGTCAAGCTGAAAAAATAGTTAAGAACTCTATTCTATTTACAGTAGTGCCAAATAAGATGAAATATCTGGGAGTTTACCTAACAAAGGACGTGAAAGATCTCTATAAAGAGAACTATGAAACTCTAAGAAAAGAAATAGCTGAAGATGTTAACAAATGGAAAAACATACCATGCTCATGGCTGGAAAGAATTAACATTGTTAAAATGTCCATACTACCCAAAGCAATATATAATTTTAATGCAATCCCTATTAAAGTTCCATTGTCATACTTTAAAGATCTTGAAAAAATAATACTTGGTTTTATATGGAATCAGAAAAAACTTTGAATAGTCAAGACATTACTCAGAAATAAAAACAAAGCAGGAGGAATAACACTACCAGACCTCAGACTATACTATAAATCCATAGTGATCCAAACAGCATGGCACTGGCACAAAAACAGAGAGGTAGATGTATGGAACAGAATAGAGAACCAAGAGATGAACCTAGGTACTTACCATTATATGATCGTTGACAAGCCAATTAAAAACATTGAGTGGGGAAAAGATTAGATTCCTTATTTAACAAATGGTGCTCGGCAAACTGGCTGGTGACTTGCAGAAGACTGAAACTGGATCCACACCTTTCACCACTAACTAAGATAGACTCTCACTGGATTAAAGATTTAAACTTAAGACATGAAACCATAAAAGTACTAGAAGAAAGTGTAGGGAAAACATTTGAAGAAATCAGCCTGGGTGAAAATTTTATGAGGAGGATACCCTGGGCAATTGAAGCAACATCAAAAACACACTACTGGGACCTGATCAAACTAAAAAGCTTCTGCACAGCCAAGAACACTGTAAATAAAGCAAGCAGACAGCCCTCAGAATGGGAGAAGATATCTGGAGGTTATGTCTCTGACAAAGGTTTAATAACCAGAATAGACAGAGAACTCAAATGTATTAGCAAGAAGAGAACAAGTGATCCCATCTGAGGGTCTGAAAGAGACTTGAAGACAAACTTTTCTGAAGAAGACAGGCGCATGGTCTACAGATATAAGAAAAAATGCTCACCATCCTTAATCATCAAAGAAATGCAAATCAAAACTACTTTGAGATATCATCTAACACCAGTAAGATTAGCCCATATCACAAAATC
>CAUYQV010061137.1:0-25334 GCA_963574575.1 Galagoides demidoff
ATCACAGCTCATAGCAACCTCCAACTCCTGGGCTCAAGCGAGTCTCCTGCCTCAGCCTCCCAAGTAGCTGGGACCACAGGCACCCGCCACAACGCCCGGCCATTTTTTGGTTGCAGCCATCATTGTTGTTTGGCGGGCCTGGGCTGTGGATTCAAACCCGCCACCTTAGGTGTACGTGGCTGGCACCTTAGCCGATTAATTCACAGGCACGGAGCCAAAAGGTAAAGAAATCTTAATAACTAGTCTTAGATATACAAATGTTGGAACTGTCAAGAGCCAAAGCAGCTCATGACAGAGGTATATAACCTATTCATAAAGAATGATAACTTCAGCAAAAAATAAGCTATAGGAAATAATCAAATGGAAGTAAAAATCGAAAACACAATAAAAAAATCAAAAATACCTTTGGTGAATTAGGGGACTCTGCAGAACTAACAATGAATCAGTAACAGCAGCATGAAGGAAATTATTCAAAATGAAGTAAAAATATGAAAGAAAAAGGTAAAATGAAAATCATCAGAAGGGAGATTTAAGGCTTTAGGATAATATCAAATGGTCAAAGAAATACACAATTCCAGATAATTTAAAATAAATTTATTGGACACCTAGAGTGATATAAATAATAAATTAAGAAAAGAGATGAAAATGAATCATAATAATGCTCAATTAAACCAGGAGAAAGCAAAAAGAAAAGAAATAAGAAACAAAGAATGAATAGTGTAAACAGAAAATCTATGGGGAAAGCATGTGATAAGCTAATTATGTTGATAATCTCTACAAATGTGAATGGTCTAAATAAACATTTAAAAGATGAAGATAATAAAATTAGATGGAGAAATCACAGAGACCTAACTATACTTACTTTAATATAGAGATCCAAGAAGGTTACAGTAAAAAGAATGCTCAAAGACCAGAATAAGGAGGACATATTAGTAGACCTGAAGACGTTACTAATGGGGCAAATTTGGAGCAATTTCAGGAAACAACAAATAATATATGCTATTAGATTACAACACAAAATGTAAAATAAATACTTATACACTTGTGAATAAAAGACTAAATGATGCATAGATAGGTGTGGAGAGATGGCTAAATGATGAGGAAGAGAGGACCAAGACCATCACAAAATTCCATGTTACGTACATAGAGATGGTCCTACTCCTAGGAGCTTAGTTTAACCCATATCCTGCCCACACATTGAGTGTGAGATAGATGTGATGACTTCTTTGCAATGAATAGAACCTGGAAAGTAGAAAAATAGTAACTTTAAAATGGAAAAACCCACCAAACACTATCTTAACCAAGTGATCAAGGTTAGCATTGCCAGTAATCGTGTGCTCCCTGATATGAGGGGATAAGAAGGGCAGTTCGCTTCCACAGTTTCCTTTCTTAAGAAAGGAAAATACCAGTCCAGTAAGGAGGACAATGTCAGGAAATTCCAGATTAAGAGTCATTTCATATTTACCTGGCCAGCACCACTCAAGTTGACAAGGCCATAAGAAGCAAGGAACAGAAAGGGTATACATACAGAAGAGACTGAGGAGAGATGTAGACTAGATAAGTTTGCTGTCCCGGATTGGATCCTGGGCTAGAGAAATAAATAATAGTACTGAAAAAACTAAGAAATGTTGATACCTAAGATTTTGGAAATAAACTATAGTAATATAAAATATTGACATCAGTGGAACTGGGTGTATGGGGATTGAGAAGTATGGGGATTCTCTGTATTATCGTTGCAACTCATAGTTAATCTAAAATCATTACAAACCAAAACCTTATTGATTTTAAATCAAAGGGTGAGAAAAGACACACTGTGTAATCACTAACTAAAAGAAATACCGAATATCTACATTAATATCAGACACAGTATACTTTAGAGTAAGAAAAATAGTCAAGGATAGAGAGGAACATAAAAAAAATTGTCTAGGGAGACATAAAAGTTCTAACTGCACACAGACCTAACAACGGAACTTAATATATGAGGCAAAAACTTATTGATCTGAAAAGAAAAATAGACAAATCTATAATTCTATTAGAAGAAATCATCACTTTTTCTCAAATAATTGATAAAACAAATAGGTAATCAAATAAAATATGTATGACCTGAATACAATTATTAATGAACTTAACCTGATTTAAATTTATAGAGGACTCCAACCACCAGCAGAAGAGTACACCTTCTTCTCAAGTACAAAGGAAAGATGTTCAAAGCAATAACATATTATGGGGCGTGAAACAAATCTTAGTATATTTAAAATAATAGTAAATTCAGAATATATCATTGAGTTGTGATGGAAACAACTCAAAAGTTAATAATGATATATCTGAAAATGTTTGAAAATTAAACAATGTTTTTCCATGTGGCACATGAGTCAAAGCATATAAGTCAATAGAAATATAAAAATATTATGAAATGAATAAAATTGAAAATATAAGATATCAAATTAGTAGGATGGAGTTAAAACAGTGCTCAGAGAGAAAATTATTGCATCAAATGCTTATAATAGAAAAGCAAAAGAAAGATCTAAAGTCAGTAATCGAAGCTTCCACTTGCAAGGAATTAAATCCAAAGGAAGCAGAAAGAAATACATACTAAAGTTTAGAGCAGGGTAGTAATGAAGTTGAAAATAACAACAAAAAAGAGAGAGAAGCAATTAGCTCAAACTCCATTTGTTAAAAAATCAATAAAAAATTACAAACTTGCTGACATATTGGGTAAGGGGGTGGAGTGAACAAAGGAACAAATTACTAAATTAGAACCGAGAAAAGACATCACAACTCATAGATATTAAAACTATGGTGAAGCATCTCAGAGACAGAGGTGGGTGGATTGCTTGAGCTTAGGAGTTCAAGATCAGCCTGAGCAAGAGTGATACTCTGTCTCTAAAAATAGGTGGGTGTGGTGGTGGGGACCTGTGGTCCCAGCTACTTGAGAGGCTGACACAGGAAGATTGCTTGAGTCCCAAGAGTCTGAGGTTGCTGTGAGCTGTGACTCAATGACACTCAAATGAGAGAGATAAAATGAGACTCTGTCTCAAAAAAACAAAAAGAAGGTAAAAAACATTATGAAAACCCTATACTTACAAATTCAATTACTTAAATAAAATTCATTTCCTCAAAATACATAAACTATCAAACTTTGAAAGAAATGTAATACCTGAATACTGAAGAAGAAAGAGAAAAAGAGAATATACACACACACAAATAAATGTGGCTATTAAAAGATTATGACATGTATGTATTATAGATAATACATATTACATAAAACATGTGTATAGATGGATATAACCTATATGACACATAAGTAATTGAATATACCATTAAAATACCTCTCAATGAATAAAACTCTAGGCCCAGATTGTTTCACTAGCAAATCTATCAAACATATAAGAAAGAAACAATTTCAATTTGATAAATCTCTCACAGAAAATAGAAAAAGGGAATACTTCCTGTCTCATTTTATGAAGTCAGTATTCCTAGTGAAAATGTAAACTAGCACAGCCATTTTGGAAACCAGTATGGTAGTATTGAAAGTTAAGTACATTTCAAATATGACCCAGGTATTCCACTCTTAGAAGCTACTAAAAGAAAAGAAAGCGTATGATCACAAATAGGTGAATTCATGATTATTCTTAGCAGGATTATTCATAATTGTTTCAAATTAGGGATAACCTCTTTTCATTAACTAGTGAATGGATAAGTAAATTGGCACACACACAGGAATACTGTCCAGCAATAAAATAAAAAGTATTAACAAAGGCTACAACATAGAAAAACATCAAAAAAGATTGCACAAAATGAAATAATGAAAAAATCACTACATATTATATAATTCCATTTATATGAATGGCAATGGCAATGTTACTGTGACAGGAGACTATTAGTGTCTTCCCAGAGCTAGGATAATGGGAGAGAATTCATTGCCTATGGATAAGGAAAATATTAAATGTATTTAAATGTGTTTTTTTTCCCTTGTATAGGAATCTTAGATGGATGTGTCTTTGCAAAGATTTCCAGAGTGCTTTTGCGATTCCTGCTTCTTATGACAATCATAGTTTCAAAATGTACAAAGAAAGAATAACTTACAGGACAGGGGCTTTTCTTTCTTCCCATTTTTACTTCTCTTTTTTATGACTCTTAGCTATATTTTTGCTCAGTTGCACTGGGACAATCTGTGCTTTTACCCACATCTTACTCTCAATGTCTCCCCAGTTGACTTCTGGAGAAAATACTCTAAATCAGCATTTTTAAAACAGAAAAATATCATCCTTCCATTCACCACTACAAAAATCTATGTCAAGTCATTTCAGATTTTGTGAAACAAGGAATGATTCTTTGCCCCAGCAGAAGCCATATTTACAAAAAACTTATTTAATGAAAGAAAATAACGAGGTTCTATGAGAGGCCTCAATCCATTTCTTAATTGGAGATAAGAAGTCTCTTTTATTTCTATTCACTTAAATTTATGAAGGTTTAGATACTTATGTTTGCAAATAACTTTTGCCACATAATTTGTTGTTAGCAGTCAGTCTGTAAAGCAGCAGAAAAGGAAAAAGTTTGTATGTGTTCAGAATCGACTATCCAACGTTTGCATCTCCAAAAAGTTATCTTGGCATTTATTATTGAAACCTTTATTAAAACTTAGTGAACAGTTCAATTTAGAAAGATATGTCCACATACTACCAGAGATGACAGCTTTTTACCATTCTGCCAACATAATATTTAAAGTGCAGTGGTCCTTTTTTATCTGTGACTTTGTTTAGAGCAGTTTAGTGACTTGTAGTCACTGCAGTCCAAAGATACTAAGTGGAAAATTCCACAAACAAATGATTTATAAGTTCTTGATCATGCACCACTCTGAGTTGTGTGATGGAATTTCACACCATCCTTCTCTTTCCCAAGGACTTGAATCGCCCATTTTCAAAGCATACCCATGCTCTATGCTCTATTTGCTTCCCCCATTCATTCACTTAGTAGCCACCTCAAATACCAGATGGACTGTTGTAGCTTCACAGCACCTGTGTTCCTGTATAAAGATTATGGATCTTTATACAACTCAATAATAATCCCAGAATGCTGGCAATTCTGATATGCCAAAGAGAAGCTATCAACTGCTTTCCTTAACCAAAAAGGTAAAAGTTCTCAACTTAGTAAGGAAGGAAAAAAATCCTATACAGATGTTTTGAAGATAAGGGATGAGAATGAGTCTTCTACCCTCGAAATTGTGAAGAAAGAAAAAAATAATCTGTAAGGGGCAGTGCCTGTGGCTCAAAGAAGTAGGGTGCTGGCCCCATATGCTGAAGGTGGTGGGTTCAAATCCAGCCCTGGCCAAAAACTGCAAAAAAAAATTTATAGGAAGTTTATACAGAGTTCAGTCCTATCCACAATCTCCAGAATCCACTGGGGCTTCTTGGAACATGTTCTCTGCAGATCAGAAAAGGACTTCTGTAAAGTATAAGAAGCAAATCTATTCATTGCAAATGCATTTTGTATTAATCATGTGTCCTTAGCATTACAGAGTGTCTCAAAAGTTACTACACATAAAAGAAAATGGAAAATCATGGATCAATATACCTTTATTTATAAAATTTTCCAAAATATTTTGTAAATTTTGGCCACCTCTTTGCAAAATATTATAATGGATATTTGTAAATAAAGTTATATTTAGCTACAATTTCCCATTTCCCTGTGCATAGTGATATTTGGGACATCCTATACTTTCAAGTGTGGGGTTTTTTTTGTTTTGTTTTGTTTTTTACTTGAAAGATTTTGTTTCTCTTTATTCCTTTTATATATTTTTTCATTCCAAAATATTAAGGGGGTACAAATGTTTTTGTCACATGGACAGATTTTATCATGCTTGAGAGAGAGCTATTAGTGTGCCCATTACCAGAATAGTGTTCATGGTACCCTTTAGGTAAGTTTTTGCCCCATCCTACTCCCCCCCACCTGCTTGAGTTACAATGACTTTTACTTCTCTCTGTGCTCATGTATTCACATTGGATAGTTCCAACTTATTAGTGCACGTGGTGGCTCTTTTCTCTACTCCTGAGATATTTCACTTAGGGTAATGGTCTCCAATTTAATTCAAGTTGCTGTATTAATACATTTATTCATTTATTTTGATGACTGAGTAGTATATTATGGTATACACATACCACATTTTGTTAATCCACTTATTGATGGATTCAACATCTTTGCAATTGTGAATTATACAGCAATAAACATTCAAGTGCAAGTGCCCTGTTCACAAAATGACTTATTTTGCTTTGGGTAAAGACCAAGAACTGATGGTCTATGTTTAGTTCTTTGAGGAATCTCTATACTGTTTTCTATAAAGATTGTACTGATTTGCAGGCCCACCAAAGTGTATAAACCTCCTTTCCTATCTGCAGCTATGCCAACATCTATGGTTTTTGGACATTTTAATAAAATCCATTCTACCTGTGATAAGGGTATCTCACTGGGGCTTTAATTTGAATTTCATGATAATAAGTGATGCTGAGTATTTTCTCCCATGTTTATTGGTCTCATTTGACCCTGGTTAATAAAGCAAAATTCTACTAGAGCTGAGCAGAGAGATAAATAGAAGTATTGTAATTTCAGACTTCAAAACTCCACTGTCAGAGCTAGACAGTCTACTAAGGCAGAAAATAAAGAAATGTTATACCTAAGGAGGACTCTAGAACAAATACAAATGGAACTGCAGACATTTACAGAACAATTTGTCCACCAAATATTGAATATACATTTGTCTCATCGGCACATTGGCCATTCTCCAATATTGACCCCATCTCAGGCCATAAAACACATTTAAACAAATTTTAAAAAGTCAAAATCATACCATGCATCTTCTCAGGCTATAGTGGAATAAAACTGGAAATAAATTCTATGAGAAACACTCAAATCTACACAAAGACATGGAAATTAAACAAACTGTTGCATTGTTGGGTAAATAATGAAATTAAGATGGAAATCAAATAATTCCTCAAGCTGAAGGGCAAAAGAGGCACAACCTATCAAAATTTATGGCATTCAGCAAAAGCAGTTCTAATGGGAAAATTCATAGCCTTAAATACCCACATTACAAAAACAGAAAGATCATAAATTAACAACCTAGTGTCACATCTCATGGAACTATAAAGAGCAAACTGAACCTTAAGCCAGTAGAAGAAAAGAAATAACAAAGGTCAGAGCAGAACTTAATGAAAAGCAAAACAACAAAAATTATACAAAGATCTCAGTGCCTGTAGCTCAATGGCTAGGGCCGAGCCACATACACTGGAGCTGGAAGGTTTGAATCCAGCCCAGGACTGCCAAACAACAATGACAACTACAACCAAAAAATAGCCAAGGTGTTGTGGCTGGTGCCTGTAGTCCCAGCTGAGGCTGAAGCAAAGAGAATCGCTTAAGCCTGAGTTTGAGGTTGCTGTGAGCTTTGATGCCACAGCACTCTGACAAGGGTGACATAGTGAAACTCTGTTGTTTTTTTTTTTAAATTATACAAAGGATTGATGAAAATAGGTGTTGGTTCTTTGAAAAATTGATAGACATCTAGCTAGATTAACGAGGAACAAAAGAAAAGGACCCAAATAAACTCAATTGAAAAAGGAAAAAGAGATATTATAACTAATACAACAGAAATACAAAATATCATTTGTGAGTACTAAAATCTCTACATACATAAATGAGATAACACAGAACAAATGGATAAATTCTTGGAAATACACAACTTCTCAAGGCTCAATCAGGAAGCAATAGAGTTTCTGAACAGATCCATAATGAACAGAGAGATCAAAGCAGTATTAACAAATCTCCCTTGCCTAGTAGTGAAAAAAAAAGACAAAAAAAAAGCTGCAGACAAGATATATTCATAGCAGAATTCTATAAGACCTGCATATAAGAGCTTATGTTTATACTACAGAAATTCTTCTATAACACTGAGAAGGAAAGAATCGTCCCAAAGTCATTCTATGAAGCCAGTATCACTTTGACACCAAAGGCAGAAAGCAAACAACAAAAAATAAAACTATAGACTCACATCCTTTATAAATATAGATGCAAAAATCCTCAATACAATACTAGCAAACTGAATTCAATAGTACATAAAAAAAATCTACAAAGCCGACAAAGTGGGCTTCATCGCAGTGATGTAAGGATGTTTTAACATATGTAAATCAATTAGTATGATTCACCACATAAACAAAAAAAAAAAAAACACAAAGACTATATGATTATTTCAATCAATGCAAAAAACCCATTGACAAAATTCAGCATACATTCATGATAAACTTTTCAACAAACTGGGCTTATCAGGAACATACTGCAAAATTATAAAACCTACATAGGACAAGCTCACAACCAAGATCATATCAAAAGGGGAAATGTTTACATGTGTTTTATGAGTGCCTCTTAATTCATTTAAAATTGGATTTGGACCCTTTAAGAAAATATGTATTTGACAAATATGCATTTGTGTATCAGGCTCTGTCCTAGGTACTGGTCACATGATAAAGAAATAAAGAGACTTAGTATCCCACCTCAGAAAACTTTTATTCTAGTGGAGATGACAGGTCCTTACAAATAAACAACACACACAAACATGTAACTAGGTCATGGAGTGAGTTCTAGGATGCAAAGCCAATAACATATGTGGCTTTGGGAAAAGACCAGACCTTGCTGCAATATTGCAGTTGGGTTTGGTGTCATGTATGGGAGTTAGCAAAAAAAGATGGCACTGGTAGAAATTGTGATGTAGTTTGTAGGAACTCAAAGAACTTCCTAGAGCTAAACAAAAAGGAATTTGCCCAAGATGAGTTTGGAAAAATAAAAGATACTGCAGACCTTTCATTAAAAAAAAAAAGAGGTGGTAAAAAGAAGAGCCGAAGGCTCAGCACCTGTGGCTCAATGGCTAGGGCTGGCAGGTTTGAATGCAGCCTGGGTCTGACAAACCACAATGACAACTACAACCAAAAAATAGCGGGGCATTGTGGTGGGTGCCTGTAGTCCCATCTCCTTGGGAGGCTGTGGTAAGAGAATCACCTAAGCCCAGGAATTTGAGGTTGCTGTGAGCTGTGATGCCATGGCACTCTACCCAGGGTGACATAGTGAGACTCTGTCTCAAAAAAAAAAAAAAAAGCCAAAAAGTGAGTAATGTGTCACACGTGTTTGGCCATATAAACCGAGTTTTTACTGAACTTCCCTCGATTACCTTAAAATTGTCTTTGTATAGCTTATTTGCTGGACTTAGATCTGTTATTTATGTTTTGGCTTTCTTCCCTTACACCTTGACCATTTGTGATTCTAGAAACTTCCTCTCTTTCTACTCTGACTTTCCTTCTCATCACATTTCTCCCCCTTCTCTTTGATGGTGTTAAATTGGCTGGACACAGGAAGGTGGTTCAACAGAAAGAGTTTGTAATGTGAACACAGTCAGTCAGCTTGGGTTTAGCAAAACACAGCCTTGTTACCAAGGACATTTAGGCTGCTGCCATCCAGGGTGAGTACAGCTTCCTAGAACTCCCCTCACCGTGCTGATTCATCTGAATTTGGAAATAATGGTAGAAGGTTATAAATTCTACTGTGATCTACATCTGTGGTGCCCACCTGCAGACTTGTGCAGGTGAAAAGAAGATGCAAAGCAAATAGTGGAATAATTGGGTCTAAAACTATGAGGACTATAATCATAACCAAGATAAGCAGGTAAATATCTTCCAGTGTGTGTGTATGTGTGTGTGTTGTGGGGAAGAGGTGATATAGTCCTACATTTTTCATCAAAAACCTAATGGCAAAATACAGAATTAGTTTTTTGTCTTCCATTTCAAGTGAAATTTCACTTTTGCGAGATAAATAATTATCTAAAGTACTACATAAAACTCCAATTACTTCATTTTTTTGTTTGTCAGAATCTATTTTGTTTTCTAATACATGGTCAATTTCAAACACCAGAGGTCAAGTAAGCTTTTGATGTTCCCTTTAAACCTTTTCTACTAGACTTGGTCACTGAAAATCTCCTGAAATTTGTGGTTTGTACAACCAATGATGCCTTTATTTGTTAATATCCCTGTTATTTATATTTCTTTCATCAAGCACTGTCTGCCCTCCCTCTCTGTATTAGCTCTTTTCAAATATAAGTTCAATTTCCTTTTCTAAGCACTGGTTCTAGAACCATGTCATTTAAAGGCAGAATTGAGCTGGGACTCAAAAGCCAGAGTGATTCCAGGTTAGCATTTGAGTAGAAGCCCTGTAGTGATAATTCAGATGTTACAAGAAATGGCACCAGGGTTTCAATAGGTTGTCCACGGCCCTGCAAACCTCTGGTGACCCAGTGCAGGACAGAGAATAAGGCAGTGAGTGCACCTTACTTTGCCCTCACAGTGTTCACATGGAAGATTTGTAAACCTGTCCCCTTTCAAACATAAAAGAATGGTTTACAGAAAAGAAAGCATATCGTAATTCATTTTGTTAAGTAACGATTGATTCTTTTTTAAAAGACTCACCTAACACCCACGCATTTTTCTTGCCTGTATGTTTCAAAGCTTTGTATCCCATCTCCCTTTGCCTCTCCAGAAGACTGTTCCAGGGTTATCACTTCCCTTTCCAGCAACTATAGTTTCTTTGTCTGATCTCCCCACCCCCACCCCCACCCAATTGAAAGTCCTTCTTACTTCTCTCCCAAAGCTGTCACACTTACTCCATTTTTACTGCTACTTTCCTTGGTCAAATTACCACAGTCTGAAATATTATTTTGCCTGAAATACTAAGGATTATATCTTAGCCAATCTTCTACACTTGTTTTTTTCTCATTCTTAATTCTTAACCACATTATTCTCCAAACTAAGGTGATAGTTACAAATATAGCTTGATTTCTTCTCTCTCCTTTAAACCTGACATTTTTATTAAAACTAAAATCCCAAATCTTAACCAGCTTATCTCAAGCCACTCTTTCTGTGTTCTCTGGCACTGGATGTTTTCAGTTTCTTTAATGAACTCTCCCCTCCATCTTAGGTTGCACAACTAGTTCCCTCTGTACCTGAAAGCTCATTTAATTGTTCTATATTCAAAGAAGCTTTAAAAGATAAACTGGATTGCATTACGTGCCCCTGCATTATTTTACAACTCCTTCATTTTCTTACCAACTTCAATTTCTGAATTTTATTATACTATTTCTATTTTGATTAAATACTAAATTGTGAAATTATGTTAGAATCTCTACCACCATGGCTAAAATAAAAGTTGGAAGAGCCGGGGCTGTATCTATCTTGTTTAGTTCTAAATCCCAATGCTTCATGGTTACTTACATAGCATAAAGTTTAATAAGTCTTTGTTGAATGAAAAAAGAAAAAAAATGAGTAAATTATCTCATTATAGAACTGAAGGCTGAAGGAATATAATCATATCTTCCTCAATTCTCCTGCACATTGATTTCTGGAAACCTACATTTTCCTGATTTTGCTTTTATATGTATATTTCTTTTCAACCCTTCAACAAATTTCTTCTCCTCATTCATGCATTCACACTGAGAACATTTTTTATTATTTTCTCCTACCCCTCATCTCATCCAGTTTACCCCTTCCAGAAAAATCCCTCCATTTCCAATGCTTCAAGTACCATAGATTTTCATTGTGAGAAAGAAGCTTATTGGCCTCAATCATTGCTCTGCTTTTTATTTAATGTTTGAATCTTCCTCACAGCTTCCAAACAAATGTCATGAAATTAAGGTTAGATACCATCTTTCTTTCAGAATAGGAGTCCCTCGTTTTTTGAAACAGCTAATCACAATTTCAGGCAATTTTAACAGTGAAGAATATTTACACAGTGTTCAATTCCACTTCATCGTAATATGTTTATGTGTGTGTGTGGTGTATCACATACACATAATTTAGTTATCTTGATCCCTGGGTGTTTTTCTTTCTTTTAACCAATCCTTACATGCAGTGGTTTTATGTTTTCTCACTACCTTTTTCATTTGTCTTTGAACACAAGTAGCTCTGTCTCTCTTCTTCCTAAAATAGAATAATTATTAATTAATATTATGAAATGTAATATTCCAGGTCTGGTCTGTCCAGCTATATTTCTGCTACCTATAATTGCACTATCAGTTTCAGTCATCACAGTTGGGAAAAAATCACTAATGAATATCTCAAACTGTGATGGGATCTTTCCCTGTGTGTTCAATCGATCAGATTTTTATTTTAGAGTTGTGTCAATTCTCCCTCAAGTATATAGATCAAGTCTCAGTGCAATAGGTTCTAGGCCTAATATGTTCTTTTAAAGCAAGTTTCATCAAAACTTCATTCTTACTCTCAGGTAATAGGATCATAATTAGATATGGCTAGTCAGCAATATTTGATCACTATTGGGTATGATAAAAAAGTATTTAATGGCATGTACACATTAATATTTTATGTATGGAACTCACCATGGAACTTGTGTTGCCAAAGACAATTGTTTTGTTCCTTCATTAAGTCAGTGACCCACTCTTACCCTTGTTCTTTCTCTAGCCCTTGATAGAGATTCCCTTCAGATTTATTTTGTACTCACAAAATAATTCACTTTATATTACTCTACAGACATTTTAATATTGCATTTCTATTTTTTTCCACTGTGAAGTATAACCAAATATTCCCAAGTTACACAAGAAAAGTAGAAATACACAACTACCACCAAAACACAAAGTTAGCTGCTGCTTTTCAGGGGATAACAAAATATTTGAGAAAATGATGTCGACATATATAAAATTATAAGAGAAGCTACACAAGTGCTCAAAACCATGGCCAAATCTCTGTGAAACTACAGCTATGCAGAAATACTACACTTGATCTTAACCAAAAGGCCAAGAAGCAATAGTTGTACAGAAATACTAACAAGTGAAGCTTAGAGCTGTGCTGTGCAAGATTAAATCCCAGCTCTGAATGTTCTCATCCAGTATTTGTGTAAGGATTATCAGGAATGTAGGTAAATTACAAAATTGTGTGGCATTCAATGCTCAGGTGCAACATCAGCATCTTGAACACCTCCAGGCACACAGAGTTCACTCAATATAGTTGAACGGGTAAATCAAAGAATGAGCAGAATTAATGTGATTTTCTTCCTAAAGGATTCTTAAGGAAGGTAAGTCACTCTTCTTCACCTTTACTTTAATTATTATTTTTCACAAAGACAATTATAATGTCTTGAAAGTATATGCATCATTGATATTACATAAAACATCAAATATCTAATTTGATGATGTCAGAAATCATGTATAGGATAAAATCATCCTTTACTTATGTTTTTAAAAATGCCTTTCTAAATTTTACTCAAACAGTTAATTAATTCTACTTTTAATATCATCTTTTTAATCTTTGAGCAATTGATACTTCAATCAGCTCTGCTTTACAAATCAAGGTTTGGCTTTACTCTGCATTATTAATACTGAAATTATGCCGCAGAAAAATGAAGAAAGATGTTACAGTAGAAATGAATATTGTTTAGTCAGCTGTTTATAGGTACATCTGGCGTACAGACTAAATAAATCTTAATTTCTCTATACCTCTATCCAAAATCTGCTTCCAGACATTGCATTTTATAGGGCATTATTCTAACATGCTCTCCAAATTTTCACATTTTAAAAGTAAAATATTATTACCCTCTTTTTCCCTTTCCTGAGCATTTTAAAAAGTTTACACTCATCAATTTTTTAAGAAAATCAAAGAATACCTTCATTTTTCAAAAAAGTCATCCTCAACATTATTACTTCCCTCAGGTAGCAGTATTAAAATGTATGGTATAATATTTTTATATTAATTTATGTATTTCACTAATTCTGTTAAGTATATTCATTGTTTGTTAACATGCTAGGCAACAGGGGATATAAACGAAATATCTAGCATATCTTTTGAATGCTAATATTTTAAATCTTTTGAAAGAATGATCCACATAATTAGTGTAACCTTATGATTTTTCATTCAAACTGTGAATAGCTGTAAACTTATAAACGTGGTCTATTGCAGACAAAATGGAATAATTGTTCTATAAATGAGTTTGGATTAAAATATTTATGCTCCAGATGGGTGTGATATTTTAGGTTGTTGCCAAATAGGCTTCATTCTAAATAAACAAATATCAGGGTAACAGGTGACATTGGAATCATCTTATTCAACTAACTCCTCATTAGGATATTTGGATAAACTGAATCATATTACGTGAAATCAAAAGTTAAAAGCCACCAGTGATAAGAAACAAAGTGTCTTCTCAGATATTGATTGCCTTCTTGGACATCTCTAATTACTTACAAAGGCATTTGTCATTCTTTCCCTTACAGCTGCCTTAGTGTAACATCTATTTGTTCTAGATTTTCCTTCAGAATTCAATAAGACAAGATAGGTTACTTTTTTATACTATAGTCTTTCAAATATAAGAAAATAGTTAGCATGTCCCTGAGACTTCTCTTTTGCTGGAAAATGACTCGCATCTTAACTCTTTCTAGTAGCTGCTGACCTGAGCTCTTTTCCTCTAGCTGTGCTTCAGTATTTCTGTTAAAATATGGAATGCATGAATCAATGTGATTATACTCCTCAATATTTAGCTGAGAACAGATAGTCTCTCTTTGCTGCTTGATAGTTACTAATATTTGGGGAATACTGTATTCAGTTAGACTGGGATGATGACTTGAGACATACTTAAGGGAAACCACAGTTTATTTTATTTTATTCACTACTATAGTGAGAGAATATGTGTGGACTATGTATGTGTTGGTGCCTACGCCTGTGACTTTTCTTTAATCCATATCTCTTTACTCCACATATTTGAAGAACATCTGTTAGGTTTGTGAATGTTCACAGTTTGAAAACAAAACTTTCTATGTTTTACTTCAATATGTTTAATGTAAACATACAAATAGAGTAGACCAATGAAGGAGAAACCAAGTTAAGCCTGGCTATCACAGGGAAAGAGAATACATCTCCTTCATAATTAGGCATTTAATTCATAGAAATGAGCAAGAGCATATTTATGCTTGTTGTAGAATAACATATTTAAACTATGCGTAATCATTGTTGTGGGCTGCTTAAAGACATGTAAAAGAGCTTTGGAAGTTTTTAAAGTTATGTTTAAATTATTTGAGTGACTTGGATATCAACATACTGACCCCCAAAGAACTGTGATTTCAAATGAGGCTGATGGTGCAGAAAATTCAGTTTGGGTGAGACAAGTCCAGATGCAAATGTGCAGCGACAGCAGCTGTGGTTTCAGTGCAGACATATTGCTGATCTGTTTTAAAATAATCAAACTCCAAGCCTTGTGCTCATAAATTAATTATGTCTGGAATTCTTATAGAAGACAAAGGAAGAACTTTAAAAAAAAACAGAACAAAATGAAACTGAGTTGTTCTATCTCATGCTCTCTTCTTTATAGGGAAATTATAGGTAGAATACTAACTCAGGAAGATTGGGGGATATTTAGACCATGCATGAATTATAAACAAATTAATAATGGTTCAATAAATCCCATTCAATAAGATATACTTTGATCATTCTTGGTCTTTAGCTCGGAAAGACAGAGATCACTAAAAGATAACATTCCATCCTTCAGAATTTGCATCATATCAGTGGAATAACAGAACTTATTTCCATGGACCACAGACATGTTCCATACATGGCTGAACACCAAAAGGAAAGCCATGTGATTTCAGGAAGAGAGAGGGTTTGTTGGAGAAGCTTTATGATTCTGGTGGGACTTATTTACAAAGATGCAAGTTGGAGAAGATTCGGGGTTAATCAACAGTAATGACATAGAAGAATAAAATAATTGGGGCCCACATAGACAATGATCATTACCTGAAAAACTCCTGGGCTAGGTGCACTTGTGTTGCTGTAAGGGTCTCATGGAAAAGCCATGTTGTGGAGAATAAGCACGCTTATTGAATTGTGTTTTAAATAAAGGTGACCATCTGCTCACTCAGGCAAAATGGGGAGCTTCTTTATTTGCAGTTGGTTTATGTAGGGAATTTTGTACATGTGCACAATACAGCAATGACTTCATTGATCCATTTAAACATCATGTGACTACCTCGTGATTAGCTTCTGATAATCCACTCAACATACACCTTTTGACATAACCCTTTCAACATAATCCAATTTAACATAACTTAATGGAGAACATATTGTTAGCGATTACTTCTTTGTTCTTATCTGATGATGCCTGAGGCTATGGAGGAACAAGGTAGATTGAATACCTGACCTTGTTGGCCTTACCATTTGGAGCCTGTTACTTTGAATCTTTAAGCCAAGGCATAAAGAAACTTCTTGGGCATACAGGAATTTGTATGCAAACCTCTACTCTCATGTAGGCCTTAAATCAGGGGGGTTTGCTGGAGACTTGTATAAGGAATTTTCAGGCTGGACTTCTCAAAAGCCTTTCATGAGCCCAAGTTTCATCTGTGCCATTAGATACCTGTATGTATTGGGTAAATTTCTCTTCTCTTGAGGTCCCAAAGCACATTTCCATTCCCAGACCCATCAGCAAGCAACCTTCATTACTTACCACAGATCAGGAAAGGTTCTTGCTAGGTATCTGGCCAGTTTGCCAAAGGGCTTTTTTATTGGCCTTATGAAGTCAACCTTAAGTCCTTAATGCAGTAAATGCTATTCCAGCCAAAGCCTTGGTCATGTTAGGCTCACAACCAACCTGGCCACATGGGATTCTGTCTCAGTTTCTTACAAGTATGCCTGCACAAAGTCTTTTCACTGCTCTCTCTCAAAGGGCTTTTTTGGTCAAAGGCATATAGGCGTTTCACCTATACACTTGCCTGAGGGGAGCACCTCCCTGACTTTGTATTTAAGGCAGAAATGAGCTGCAGGCAAAACACAGGGCCCAGACGTTGCCAGGGAAGGAAGCTTCTGCCTTTCATACTTCTTCCTCAAATAAGGAAAAACTTGTCTGGCAACCTTATGGGTTTGAAATCAATTTATAGATCTTTGTGGATGGTTTTCCCCAGCTCTGTGATAACACATTGAGCTTTGTATATTGTGACTGTGTCCTTGATCAGACTATGTCTTTTGGCATAATTCTGAGAGAATCTTGAACTCTTTCTCCATTAACTTTCCTTTCATATCTCATACAGTGTCCGCTGACACTAGTCTGTTGACTCAATGTCTTATTTAAATTACTAAATTGCAAAGTCTTTGATAGTAGATTATTAAATAATAATAAATTGATAATAATAATGACAGCAAAGGCAACACAACTGGAAGCTATTTCTATTCACAATAGAAATAGATTTTTTTTTTTGGCAGGTTTTTTTTTTTTGGCTGGGGCTGGGTTTGAACCCGCTACCTCCGGCATATGGGGCCAGTGCCCTACTCCTTTGAGCCACAGGTGCTGCCCTAGAAATATATTCTTAATCTTCAAATACCACTATGGATTCTCAGAGTCACTTAAACAAATGTCCAGAAAAGACAATCAGCTCACTCAAATTTACAGAGCTAACAATTGACAGAGTTGGAATATGAAAAGAAGTTGACTTATTCAGGATCTATGCTGTATGATATCATTTAATGTTGCAATATGCTTTTTCATGTAAGTTTAATCCTTGTGTCTGATTTACAAAAGGCTCAGTTTTTCCTATTTCTGCTTTAGCCACAAGCACATAAATTTAAAATACCTATTCAATCAGTACTGTGAATAATTTAACTTTCTTTACCCAGAAAGTCAAAAACATAAATCTTAGTCCTAGAAATAGAAGCTCTTTTCCAGCTTCCTTCTCATTCCACTATTTAAGCATGTGTGTGTGTGTGTGTGTGGTGGGAGGAATCTGAAATTTTATATCCTTGTGAAGGGGATAACATTTTGGGTATTTAAAAAAATACGTTTTGATTTCTTCCTGAAATTGTGATTCTTTGGATATTTCCATCTCCAGTGCTTTTTACACCAAGGGACAAAGTGGCCACTGACCAGCTCGGAGTTCAAAGCAGACTTTCTAGATTTCTCTAATAAGACAGAGGTCTTGAAATTCACTTTCTAATTATTTGTTTGGAGGTGTTAAAAAGTCTCTGTAAATCATTAACTCCATTAAGTTAATTTCAAGATTTCCATGCCAGGTACATTACTTTTATCCTTCCTTTTACCTGTAATAGTTTCCCTATGGGTGGGTTACATAATTTATGTTACTTCTTCATGGAAGACTTCTCTGACGCTAATCTGAAATAACCCAGTCCTGCCCACATAGCTCATTATTTCCCCAAACTTCTTTTATTTCTCTTGCTTATTTCTCTATTCCTAGAATATAGAATAGTCCCTGGCACACAGGAAGTATCAGAAAAATATTTTTGAATGAATGTATAAATCAATTAATCTCTTATAAAAGCATTAGTGCAATGTGACATGCTTATAACTAAGTAAAAACATTAAAGATGGGACATAAATAATAACATTGAAATCAGGGTCTCTGATAAACATGATTTGTTAGAATTAGTTATTTATTACTGACTGTCTTAATTGGACCGAGAGTGACCCAGATGAGATCAAAAGAAAAAGGAAGTAGCAGTCATGGGTTTGATCCTCATGTGTTCAATTAGTTTTTCCTAATTTGTAGCCAAAAACTTTACTATGTCTCTATCAATCACTTTGCAGTTATTTCCTCTTGTATCACATTTAACTGGAACAATACTAATCTGTTCCAAGTAGTAGCAAACTATTCCCATTTGCCTGATAAGTAATAGCATCATATCCTTATCTGCAAAGGAATTGTTTATAGGAATAAAAGAAATTACAAGGGAAAGAGTTTCACTTTACCTCTGACCTAGCCGTTCACCATGGCTACTTTTAGAATCCTATTTGAGCAAGAGAAGAACTCTCTTCAAAGATAATCAGAGAGCAAACCACTTGGGTCTCTATTGATTTCAGATAAACCTACTGGAATCGGTTTTTTTTTTTTTTTTCTGCTGAATTTTGGCATGTCATCTTTCTGCAGAAGTCAGGGGTTGATGGAATAATATGGTAAAAGTAATAAGAAGAGAGAGATCATATAATGTTCAAAGCTGGGGAGGTCTGCTGTAAGGTCACAAAAACTCAGGTGAAATTCCAGTTGGGTCTCTTTTGTTCTATTTGCTGCAATGTTGGAAATTGAACTTGGCATTTAGAAGCCCTTTTGCCTTTGGAACAACTGTGGTTTGAATCCATTCTTCCTACTAAAAAAATAGACAATATCTTCAATGCACATAATTCAAGTCTGAAAATGGTTTCAATGCCAAACAATTGTTTTTGAAAAGACCCATGTTTCAAATAACTGCAATTTAACTGTGCGTTCAGTGCTCAGCAACTGCAAATAAATGGTAGATCTTTCTGTTTTACTTAAAAAGTCATTATTCGGCCCAATTTTAGTCACATTCATTGCAGCTTTAAGTCTACATGATTCCTGTTCATGGATTAATGAGAGCTTTTCCTTTTTTCTCAAGAGAATGCTATGTTAGCTTTTTAAAGCAGTTTTAAAAGCAAAAGGAAATGATAACAACTTTCGAATGCATATATGAATCACATCATTCATAATTGTAATTTCAAAGTTGAATATCAGTTATAATCTAATTTTAGTTTAGCGTGTGTGCAGTTTATGCTGGCCAGTGATCATTCTGGGAGTCCTGAGGTGTAACATTAATTATGCATATTGCTTACACCTGTGGAAAATCAGCCTGCCCTTCTGGAGCTAATAAGAAAATTAAATGTTAAATGCGACTGCCTTGAGAGGGCCTTTTCTGTTATGCCTGCCATCTTTTGCAAAAGAGTGTTCCATATTCAGTCCTGCTCATTTTCATGCAGATTGCCATGTATTTTATGAGTTGGATTAAAACAGAATGCTTTTTTGAAATCCTACAGCTGCCAGTCTATATAATACCACCAGGAGAAAGGAGGAAGAAAACTGCTGTTCTGTTATCTATGGAAATATGACCTAAATCCATTGCAAAGTTATTGAGAACAAGATGACATCATTCCCCAGCCACACAAGGAGTGGAATCAGGGGACGATTCTCATTGCTTTTCTCAATGTTTCATATATGGCTTTTAATTTGTCCTGCTGGTGTTTAGAAAGAATGTATGTTTTCCTTGAGAAGCAGCAGAGTGTAGCAGTGAAGACTTCAGTGTCTGAATGTGTACATCTCGTGCTCCCATTTCCCCTGCTGTACACTTGGGGAGTTCTCTCAACGACTCTGGATCTCAGTGGTCTTGTCTGTAAGGTGAGGTTGATACAAAGATTAAATCAGTCAATATCTGGAGAGCAAGGAATAAGCTCTCATAAATGCTAGCTGTTACTTTTATACAATTTTCGCTGAGTGATTGGCTCACGTGAAGCTAATTTGTCCTAAGTCAGTCCTCGTTCAGGTTCTGTCATGCTCCCCTACTATTCATCCTTCTTCCTAACAATTTATCCGGTATCCCCTACAGAGCAAAAAATCAGTACTTTTCATCATCTTTGCTTCTACAAAAGAGGATGAGACAGATTGGGCACAACTCTCTCTGTGGAGTCGTATTTCCATAGCCGTCTGGATCAGTGATATTTCCTAACTAGACTTTTCAAATAATCTGTGCCAGTTATAACAGTACAGATTTAAATAATTCCTAAGCTCAAGTTAAAAATCTCAGTGGCAAGTATACTGACTGGCAATAGTAATCAGAAATAAACAAAAATATCAAAGCAAGCACATTTGCCAAGAAACAAATGAGATATTTTAGTATAAACACCTCGAAATATCAATATGCTTGTAAATGCATAGAAAATACGTAGAAAGTTTATATGTCAAACTGATATCGGTGGTCACTTGTGGAAAAAAATAGGGGGGTTTATGGTGCTGGTCAAAAGAGATGCCTTTCTTATCTGTACTTTTCATTTTTTAACATACATTTCTTGTGTATCAAGTTAATTTTTAAAATCACATATATACACACATATAAAATCTCAGTTTTTTACACGGTGTGTCGCCAATGTATCTTGAGACAGCTTATTAAGTAATAATACTGACAAAAAAAATCCTTGAAGAAAAAAATCTGCCTCAGAGAAATACAGAAATTACAAGAATTCTGAGTTTCTCAGTAGCTTTTACAAAAATAGAAACAAATTTCGTTTGGTATATATAAAGTTTTAGTAAAATAATGCCTACAAGTTCATTCACTACCATCCTGAAATAAGTTTCGAGGACAAATTTATCCTTCAGGTTCCGCGTTTCTACGTAGATTTAATACTTTTAATAAAACCTTACAAAAATGCAGATCTATCACAATAAGGAGGATTCTTTCAGCGATCCTCTATAAAGCTGATAAATTGAATATAATTAAAATAGCACTATAAGCAAACTAGCAACCATTTATGAATACAATTATTACCCTAGTTTCCTGTATGATGAAATTGAAGTAGAAAGAAGCTGAGGAAGTTACCCAAGATGGAATACTAAGTGGTAGAGCTGCGGAAATGGAAAGGGACCACGCGAGTAAGAGCAAACGGACAACGTGGGTATGAATTAGGACTTGCTCTATCAAGGGGCCAGCCACCATCAAAACAAAGCCTCAAAAATAGGCAGGAGAATGGGAAGCTTTCCAGTGAGTAATGAAAGGAAAGCTTCAGGTATGCCTGATTAAAGGTTGTGTGCGTGAGGAAGATGGAGGTGTCTTATGTCATTGGTATGGGGAGCACATGTGGCTTTCTCTAATTGATGGTGAATTGGAGCCTGAGACAACAAACAGAAAATAAGAAAAAATAAAATTCTAGCATTTATTGACCAAGACGTAACCAACCTGGGCTAGTTACACATAGATCATGAATACATTTATACATATGTGGGGCACAATGTGTTGATTATTTATACAATTTGGAGTGCTTACATCAAACTAATTAATGTAGCTTTCACTTCATTTACTTGATTATTGTGTTAAGACATTTATGTTCTATATTTGATAGATTTTTCTCTATTTAGTAAAATTAAATAGTCTATTCCTTGTTGACCAATCTGGACTATTTACACAGAGGTTGTGGTTTTCACCTCCTGCACTGGTTGTTACAGTAGATACGGTTGTTACAGTAGATACGGTTTGTCTTTCCAAGCAAATTGCCAAAGAAGTTGTGGATTAAAAAGTTTTAGCTTTATATATGGTCAAGGTAGAGTCTGGTTTTTTTGGTTTTTTGTTGTTTTTTTTTAACTCAGTCGCTCAGAGCCAAAACTAAAATCCAAGTTTTATGATCCTAGATTACCTATAGATTTAATCAATTTTTTATTTATTTTTATTAAGTTATATACACATAGATCATGAATACATTTATGCACATGTGAGGTACAATGTGTTGATTTTTTATGTAATTTGGAGTGCTTACATCAAACTCATTAATGTAGCTTTTGCCTCATTTACTTGATTATTGTGTTAAGAAATTTATGTTCTATATTTGATAGATTTTTCTCTATTTAGTAAAATTAAATAATCTATTCCTTGTTGACTGCTGATAGACAAGGTGGACATAAATTTTATGTATAATTTAAAAATTGTGCTTTATGTCCACCCTGTGTATTGGTGATTCTAAAAAATGGGTATGCAAGCAGCATCAATATCACCTTAGAACTTGTTAGAAATATAAATTATTGGGCAGCACCTATAGCTCAAAGGAGTAGGGAGCTGGCTCCATATACCGATGGTGGCAGGTTCAAACCCAGCCCCTGCCAAAAACTGCAAGAAAAAAAAAAGAAATGCAAATTATCGGTCCTTTCCTAGACTTACTGAATTAGAGAGTGATTTTGATGTGCATGATACTTTTAGAGTCACAGGTATTGTATCAAATTGAATTAATAGTGAACACAAGATGATGTGACATTTCAAATTATTTCTTGGCTTAAAAAGTCACGATCATAAATTTGTACAATAAGTATAAATGACCAAAAGCAACAGTGTTGCATGGGTATGTTTTTTTTTTTTTTTAACATGACACCACTCTCATGTTCTAAGTATTTTTTTCACACTTTTGGAGTTGTTCAATATGGTTAGTAGGTGGTAACAGTAAAAATGGAAACTATGTTTGCAGGTGTGGCCCATTAATAAAAAAAGATGAGCATTTAGACTATATAAGTAAAAATTGTCAAAAATTAAATCTCCAGGGATTAACCCAAAGAATAGTTTTACTTGTCATACTCAAAGGAACAGAAGTATGATCGATGAAAATGGCAATTTTATATTGGTTTCTTTGTGCTCTAGGGTTCACATGATCCAAATAATTTTGATAAGAACCTTATCTTGATATTGTATCATTGTTTTTATTTTATTTGCTGATCGCTGCTCTTAGTCTGGCTAAAGATGGTACAGTTAATCTGAAGAGTTTTATTAACCCGTTTCCTAACATCCCTGCCATGTCCTGGGAGTTGCTGCCCTTTGTCTGTAATGCTTCATGAATTTCTCACCGTTCATCGGCAGTGTTCTGTGAATCTCTAACACTTCACTGAGATGAATGAATCTGAAAATGGAGTAGAATCTGTCAATGTGGAAATTCTGAATCACACAAACCATGATAATTGCAGTAGAAGCATCAGATGGAACAAATAAGGCTTGAAGCCAGTTTGACATGGAAACTGCTTCAGATCTGAAATCCTTTTCCTATAAAAATCAGTAGGATTTTTAATCAAAGTCCTTAACTATTTTATGGAATAAAACAAATGTCTCTAACATACACTGAATAACATGACATATAGTGAAACTCCTGTAATTTTTTTTAATATTCAAATAAAGCAGAAAAAATAGAATTTTTTATTTTCCAATGGGTGAAATGACTGGATCTCTATGGGATATGCCTGTCAGCATTTTATTAGTTTTAAATATGCTGAGAACTTTTTATTTCATGAATTCAATGAAGCAAAATAACTATCATTGAAATTTTTCATATTTTCCCTCAAACAACCAATTTAAGCAGAATGAATGCTAGACCCTCATTAATGAGATCAGTAAATTTGAATGGTAGAGCTCTATAGTTGAATTACGTAAGTCTTACAATCATTTTATAAAAGTCAAACTCTATGACAATATCCATATAGGTACGTGCATGATTTGGTAGCGAAGCTTGAAAAAAAATTCACCTTACAAGAAATGTAAAATATCTTGAGATAAATTTTCTTTAAAGATCTCTCTCCAAAATTTAAAGGGATTTATACATTTTTCTTAAAAAAATACAAAACAAAGCAAAACTTTAAGATGATCCCTAGCTTAGTTTTAACTCATCTATAATCTATTTAGACAAAACCAATTCCTATGACATGAATTTCACTCATGATTTTCTAAACAGGAAAGTTCGATTTGAACTTAAACCTCCTTTCCCCTAATATTAATTGTTTAGGCACATTGTTATTGAAATTAACTTAAATTTCAGGAGAAAATGATCACTTTCAAACTTACTATAAAATATTCATACAAAGTCAATGGCTCTTAAATGCTGGCAACATATGAGAGTAGCCTGAGGACATCCTAAAATTATTAATATTTGCTAGCTTTCATAACCAGACACTGACTTAATTGTTCTGAATAGTGAACAACTGCACAGGAACATAATTTTTTTAAACTTTTCAGATAATTGTAATGTGTAGCCAAGGTTGAGAACCTCTGCTTTACTATAGTGGATCACGTATTTTAGCATGCATTTGAATCACCTGGAGGGCTTGATACACAAACTGCTGGGCTCTACTCCCCAATGTTTTTGTTTTAGTAAGTCTTTATAGGCAAAAAATTGTGTTTCTAATAATATGGTAAAGGTGTTGATGTAAAAATCAGTATTTGAGAACCACAGAGCCAGTACACAGAAATGCCAGCATGAACTTAGGTGTCTCAAAAGATTTAAAGTGTGATAACCTCTCTCAATAGGGGGTCAACAAACTATGCTCACCCAGTTTTTTTTTTTTAATTAAATCATAGCTGTGTACGTTAATGCAGTCATGGGGTACATTGGCCTGGTTTTATAAACAACTTGAAATATTTTCCTCAAACTGGTTAACATAGACTTCAGGGTATTCACTTAGTTATTGTGGTAAGACATTTATATTCCACATTAAGTAAGTTTCACATGTACTCTTGTAAGACGCACCGTAGGTGTGGTGCCACCAATTACCCTCCCTCCACCCATCCTCCCATTTCCCCTTTCCCCATATTCTTGGGCCATAATTGGGTTATAGCTTTCATATGAAAGCTATAAATTAGTTTCACAGTAGGGCTGAGTACATTGGATACTTTTTCTTCCATTCTTGAGATACTTTGCTAAGAAGAATATGTTCCAGCTCCATCCATGTAAACATGAAGGAGGTAAAGTCTCCATCTTTCTTTAAGGCTGCATAATATTCCATGGTG
>CAUYQV010061139.1:0-21257 GCA_963574575.1 Galagoides demidoff
TGGGCTCAAGCAAGTCTCCTGTCTCCGCCTCCCAAGTAGCTGGGACCACAGGCGCCCGCCACAACGCCCGGCCATTTTTTGGTTGCAGCCATCATTGTTGTTTGGCGGGCCCGGGCTGGGGATTCGAACCTGCCACCTTAGGTGTACGTGACTGGCGCCTTAGCCGATTGAGCCACAGGCGCAGAGCCCAAATTCTATCTTTTAATAACACCATAGTACCTCCTATATTCATCATTCAACATTATAACATAAAGTTTTATTGTTTAATTTATATAATCATGATTCATATCAATACGAACATGGCTTTATGTTTTTTAATGGGTTTCAACATGTTATTATCATTGCTTATTATTTATTTATTTATTTTTGCAACAGAGTCTCACTATGTCACCCTTGGTAGAGTGCTGTGGCATCACGACTCACAGCAACCTCAAATTCTTGGGCTTAAGTGATTCTCTTACCTCAGCCTCCTGAGTAGCTGGGACTACAGGTGCCCACCACAACACCTGGCTTTTCTTTTGTTGTAGTTTAGCTGCCCTGGGCTGGGTTTGAACCCACCACCCTCGGTGTATGTGGCTGGTGCTGTAACTACTGTGCTACAGGAGTCAAGCCGATTATTTATTTTTATGTTCTAATTACCCAAACTGACCAGTGATAGTCTCTTCCAAGCTGACTTCTATGTACTTTTGTCATTTCTTACTAATTCTGTGAACCCTTTGCTCCGATTGGTGTAGTAAGATAATTGAGATTCATCCTGGACTTTCATTGCCCCAGTGTTAAAGCCATCTCTCAATAATGGAATTTAGAAGTTGAGAGTGACAGTTGTGCCCATTGCCACTGGCCTTTCAGTGGATAGAGCTGAAAATAATATGTGAGCATATTATATACACATGCTTTCCATAATTATTTTTATAGATATAAATTAAATAAGATTTACACCAGTACTTTCAAATCAGTCCTTTCAAATTAAACAACTTGTGATTCTTTGTTGTCTCCCTCTTTCTTTATTTGTAATTCTCTTTTTTAATATCGAAAAATCCAGCTCCCTTATCCCAATATATTGATTTTCTTAGCTGGTCATTTCTTCTGTGTATTTCTAACTCATTGGATGACTCCACATCAGGCCACCGCCCCTCTCAGCCTAGACTTCATCAGCTGCCTCCAACATATACTCAGGGAGATCCAGGAGGAAGAGGAAAGAAAAAGAATGTGGGAAAAACTCTGACTTATTAGTTTAATTAGGCTTTAAATCTAACATTATGGTACCACCTTGCCTGGAATGTTTCTGGGATTCCAGTTTAAAATTTCCAAGGAAGCCACTGGTTAACCTTGTCTTCTGTGAAGATGTGATCTCTTCATTCGTTAGGTGTATGGGTTCTTTCCAGCTTCTTCCAATGTCCATCCTTCATCCTGCAAGTATATCACTTATTCAATTCTGAGAAGGGAAGGCTTTTGTGAAAGCATATGATTTTAATATTCAGTGTCTTACCAACAACTTGAGTGGTATTTTTTTGTTTGTTTTTGTTTTGTTTTTAGGTCACAGAGGTAAAGTGATGAAGGGGATGAATGTTTACCTTAGGCTACCTGGGTTAAAATCTCATCTCCCCTTCATACGAGGACAGGATATTACGAATATGGACAAACCTCAGTATCAGCCAATCAGTTGTGTGCTCAAATCTCATATGCACCACTTAATAGCTGAGTGTCTTTGAATAAGCTCTTTAATATCACTGAGCCAAAAGATGGGGGAACCTGGGAAACTTATGTGCAAAAGCTGGAGAAGGAGGGGAAGCTACCCCAGTGAGGGGAGAGAAATAATATGGGGATTCCAATGAGACATACACATGTTTGTGCTGTATTAGATAACCTAGGAGTTAGGTGGGGAGTGTGGGGAATGGTGAGGTTGGTGTGCATGCTTTGGGAGGGAGCACTGGGAAGACTTGCTGATCACTTCCTCATTAGAATTGAATTTTAATCTCCTCAGTAGTCTCCATCACTATGGGTGCTCACCAGTTGATGCACATAGCTTGAATGGTAAGTATCCCTTGGTAGGTAAAGAAGACAAGAAAAGCATTTTGACAAATCACTCAGAGAGTGTCTTAGGGCATTATTTAAGAGAACTATCCATCCATATATTCTGATCTCTAAAACTCAGATATATAAGGCCTGTTTTTGTTAAGAATCTAGAATAATGAGTTGCTGGCGCTGATATGAAAGATGTCTTCACGAGGCATGAGTATATTATTGATGAAAGCACTGTTATACCCATGGTGAAGGATTTTGGTAACTTAGTGCTTGTAGAACTGCTGGTATTAAAAGGATGTACAAAAGCTTGTCTTCAGAGACATTGGAATTTGAGGACATTTCTGTGCAAGTTTTTCCAGAAAACTTTCGAGGCTTAACATTCCTATGTTGGTCATGTGTTATCCCATTATCTGCCTGATGGATCTGCCCTGATTTTGATCTCTATCTATCTCCCTAAGCCACTGAATGCCAATAGGGGATGCCTTGCTCTAACACTGGTCTTAGGGACACTTTGACAGAGGCTTCAATGTACATGAAACCTGAAAACATTCTGTTAATTGAAATAAACCAGTCATGAAAGGATAATGTACATACTATATAAGTTCATTCATATGAAGTAGTTTAATTCATAGAGATATAAAGTGGAATGGTATTTGTAAGGGCCTGGTGAGGAGGAAGTGAGAAGTTATTGTTCAATGGTGCAATTTCAGTTTTGCAAGATGGAAAGAGTTCAGGAGATAGAAGATGGTGATGGTTGCACAATAATGTCAATATATTTAATGACACTGAACTTTACACTTAAGAATAGCTAAGGTGGTGAATTTCGTTATGTGTATTATACCAACTTAGAAAATAATAAAGTGAATATAGATAAAAAAAAAAGAAAGAAAAAAGAAAAAGAAATAGGCATTCATTCTGTCTTTCCTATGAATAGCATCTTAATGCAACAACAAAACAATAAGGATAGGTGAACTTTTATAAAAATATCTCAGTTTTTGCATGAAATAAGAATAATTTAATTAAAATGTAAACATTTTTGCAACTCCTATTGAGGATCTAAACACTATTGATTAGTGGCTGCTGATATCAAGAAAAGACATCTTGATATTAGGTACCTTTAAAGGAAGTATAAAATGCCTCCTACCAAATAGTCCTGCAATTGCTAATTCTAATTAACAATTTGCAAGAAATAGAAGAGAGCGATGAACACATTAAACCATGTCACTGGAATGTAAGCAGTACCTCCAGAGTAGGGAAACCCATGGGACAAAAAGATAACTTTATTTCCTCAAAATAGATTGTAGAATGAAAAAACAAAAATGGTAACTGTAAATCATAAATAGACTTAAGAGATGACTTAACTTAAACAAAATGTTTAATGTTTGTTTGGATAACAATTTGACAAAATGTATTGTAAAAATATAAAGAACGATTGTAGAACAATCAGTAAGATGTGCCTACAAGTTTGGTGACATTAGATATTGTTTTGAGAGGATGTGATGAGGATATTTTGGTTATGTTTTACAAGGTAGATACTGTGTTTTAGGCATATACAAAAGTGTAGATGAAATAATGTTTGGAATTTATTTCAATATAACAGAGAGTGAACATGTGAGGTTATGGAGAAAATCAGATTGGCCATGCTTGGATAATTGTGAAGCAAGGTGATGGACTCAAAATTGTTTTATTTTGTTTAAATTTTGTACTTTTGAAATTTTATACAACAAAAAATTTAAAAATGACCTTCTGCATATAAGTATAAAATTCTAGGATATCATGGTAGATAAGGTATTATTTACATCTAATAATTCTAAATAAAAATCTAAATAATTCTAAAGGAAAAAAAAGAAGTCTGACAAATATATTTTATAAAACCTCTACTCTGGTCTGTCTGCTCTACTAGTTTCTCACATGCTTCCCTGAAAATGGGAGTCCAGGTGATCATCAGCTAGCTTCATTCATAATAAAGCAGGTTTGATTTGATAAGCAGAGGACATAAGAAGTTGACTTCCCCAGGGATCTCTCATCTGCACTGTTCTTCTAGGAACTTGTGCCATGTCTTTGTAATTAACTACATCTCTCTATTCTGTCTAAATCTCTTTCTAATGAAGCAAAAACTCCTGATGGAAGGGCTACATTTAGTCCACCACTGTATCAGTGTGTCAATGTTATTAGATCCCTGTCTCTTGAAAGGGAAAGTTGAATATGCTGGAGAGCTTCAGTGGAACTTGGCTAGTGTCAAGGGTAGAAAAAAATACAATGTCTATGCCAGACCTGCAGGTATTTGCAGAGTACCTGATTTATCCCCACTTCTTCTTCCCATTTCTTCATATTATGCATAAATTTAAAAATAGTTTAAATGTAGAGCTGTCAGTTATCTTGAATGTCAAATTAGGTAAAGGAATAATCTTGGTCCTGAATGAAAAGGGGTAGAAAAGAATCCCAAAAAAAGATCTTGAAAGGAAGAAGGAAAAGACTCTGCAACCACAGGAAGGACTGGGATTCATTTTCTTTTATTCAAGTTAAGATACACTAAAAATAAGCTCCAAGCTGAGGTTGAGATGGGGGGGGAAAGTGAGAAACCAAAGTTTATAACCAGAGTGCAGGGCAGAGAGTGGTGGCTGGGTCAGGGAATGGGAGAGGGGAGAATATAGAATATAGTCATCCTTAGAAGAAGTTAACTGACGACTCCATACTGAACCTCAGAGTCAAAGCATTCCATAATAGACATACTCTTATTTGACAATGTGAAAAACAACAACAACAATAAGAACAATAACAACAATAAAAAAAGAATATAATCATCCTTAGGTCCAGCCACCTGCAATGTAGCTTTGCCCCTATGAACCAATGTAAAAGGACTTGATGAATATAGTCAAGCCTAATAAGTTTGTATTAAGGATATTAAAATGCTTGGCCCCTTGCGTGGTCCCATTATGAGTATGAAGGGAGGGAGATGAGAAGGCCAATAACAGGACCATCCCAGAGGGAGATAGTGGGCATGTATTTTTTTAGGGTAATTAATATCTAAATATTATGGGAGACTCCCAACTCCTCCTGAAACTTTAAATTAGTTGATTCTTATTATAAGACAATGAGGAGGATTCAGAAAATTCACAAGAAACTTTATACAGAAAGGTTTTTATCAAAGACTCTTTATTTTGTACTTAAAATGACATTAATAATCAGACATTACCCAAATTGATTTCTCAGATTGGTGTGAGGCCTTTGGGCCTTAATTATTTTAATGGTGTAGTATGGATTCAATGTCTGTTCTGTTTTAGGAGGCAAAATCCAAAAAAAAAAAAAAAAGATTATACTGTAGTCAAGCAGTGGCTCATGTGTCTTCCTTGCTGAGGGGACCCATTCTCTGGTACACTCAAGACCATGAATGGAAACAAGAACCTGTACTTCATTTTCTTTTTCATTTGAATGTAAGAGCTTGGTTTTCTCTTTGTTACGGAGGATTAACAAAGTGTCAAAGAGGCAAAGCTCTCAGGACATGCCATAAGTTATGAGACCCAAAGAACATGCTATATTCACCTTCCTGTCCCCATGTTATAAATCATGCACTGGATTGTGCCCTGCTGGTGCAGTTCCATTATTATCAGTCCTTATACTGCTAGATGAGGAAGCACTGTCACATGGGAGTAGCCAAGCAGAATTGTTCATGGGCATGTGACACAGTTCCAAGGTTAAAGCTCCACCTGCTTCATAATTTTGCCTTGAGTTAACCCTGAGTCCATGGAATGGTAGCAGCTCTCTCTATCACAATTCCACTGGTTGGGACTGCAGAATCATAAATCCATCACCTGATGCCCAAACTCTCCACCAGTGGTATGAATGGCTGCTGCTGGGATAAAGAGGTTGTCTATAGGGAATGGTGAGATTTTATAACAATTACCAGGAACTAATTTTCAATCAGATTCCATGAAGTATAATGTGCTAAATATTAGCAATATTTCAGTGACCTTTTCAGAATACGAAGAAGTATCTTGTCATGTATTATCATGCTTAAACACTCTCTCTTTTGTCTAACAGCAAATATTTTTAATAGGCTTTTGAGAATCTACTTTAAATATTCAACTGAACATAGAATGTCTGTAGACATTTATCTTCTGCAGATAAAGTGAGCTGCCTTTCTTTTTCCTTGGAGATTCTGAGTTTTAGATAGAAAGACAGCTAGAAAGTAAGTGTAAAATGTTGAACATGATATTTATGATTCAGCTACCTCATACTGAAGTAGGGAGCTAAGGCTAAAAGGTGAATTAATTATCCTAAATTCTTGGGCAAATAAGAGATAAAACCTAGATTCAAACTGAGTTCTCTTTATTTGCTGTCCAATACTCCATCCTGCACACTAAAAGGAGGTTATAGAAGCAGCTGTTGTCTAGATGCTTATCTTTCTTCCAAAGATAAGAAAGGGAGGATCATCTTCCCAGGTCCAGAAGGGAGCAGAGCAAGTACTTACCACATGGGAGATTTTCACAGAGAAATTTGGCATAATGTTTCCTCTTGTTCTTTTCCTTCTATTTGAAATCTGTCTGAACAGCTCCTGGTCATGTATTAATCTTTTTTTCTTTTCATTTTTTTTTTTTTTGAGAGAGTTTCACTTTGTTGCCCTCAGTAGAGTGCTATAGTATCAAAGCTCACAGCAACCTCAAACTCTTGGGCTCAAGTGATTTTCTGCCTCAGCTCCCTGAGTAGCTGGGACTACAGGAACCTGCCACACCTGACTATTTTTTGAGACAAGGTCTTGCTCTGGCTCAGGCTGGTCTCAAACCTGTGAGCTCAAGCAATCCAGCCGCTTCAGCCTCCCAAGTGTTTCGTGCATTAATCTTAACAGTAACAGTTCTGTTCCATGTGGGCCCGTCCATGGCTTCCCTTCACTGTTTGTGCCTAGAATTGTCCATCAGTCTAATATGAAAGCTATGAATTATAAAATCCAATTTTCCTTACAAATATGTAAAGTTTTCTATCACATTTATTAGTAACAAAGTTGGCCAAAGTCAGGCAAAAGGGCACCAAGTCTACCAACAGTGTGTGGGTCACTACTGTGCAGGACCAGCTTCATGGGCATGTATGTGACCAATGCAGTCATTCAGAGACCCCGACTTGAAGGTGCCCACATTTCCATTTTGCACTAACTTGTGCAAGTTATGTAGCTGATCTTATCAAGTCAAGTCCTTAGCCCATCAGAGAGGACTTAGGTGCTAGCTGCTGGGCTTAAACTATACCAGTTCAACTGTGCGTTGAAAGATCATTGTAGGCATTAACACAGACTGTTAGTAACCTTCAAGCCTTAAGGAGGCTGAGAGCTACACACAAAGCTCTAGTATTAAAATATAAGGTTGTGGCTGAATGTGGTGGCTTACACCTGTAATCCTAGCACTCTAGGGGACTGAAGCAGAAAGATTGCTTGACCTCAGGAGTTTGAGACCAGCCTGACCAAGAGAAAGATGCCATTGCTACTAAAAATAGAAAAATCAGCTGGGCATTGTGTGGATGCCTATAGTCCCAGCTACTTGGAAGGCTGAGGTAAGAAGATCACTTAAGCCCAGGAGTTTGGGCCTGCATTGAGCTATGATTATGTCACTGTACTGTCCCTGAGGTGACAGAGCAACAGTGTCACAAAAAAAAAAAAATTAAAATTACTAAAAAATAAAATATTAACTTGTATTGGATCTACTACCCTAAATTCCATTTCATGTTTAGGAATGTGGAAGAAACTTATGGCCTAAAGAATCACCCCTACACACACACATACACACTCACGCAAATCGTCCTCAAACTGGTTCTGTTTTAATTACTAAGCTCTTTGTGTGTTTTACTGTATTTAAAAAGCACATACTAGAACTCAGGGCCTCAGATACAAGTTTCAGAAGCAATCAATACCACATCAGTTAAAGGGTGTTGGTTTAGCTGAAACACAGTGAAGACAAGAGAGAAACTTTCTCTAAGAGGCAGTTTTCATAGGTTTAATCAATTCCATGGCAAGAGGCTTTGTTAATAGACACCAAGGTACAGTAGTAAGAAGGCTGCCAGCATGGGAGTGTGGAAATAGGCTTTCAGAAAGAGTCCTGCTCCATGGAGGACAGGCATGCTGGGGACATAGAGATTAAAGGAGAAGTGGAAATTAGAAGGTTTAAATACACTGAATTAGAAAAATGATACCTCGAAAAAGACTTGATTGTTGGAATGCCTCCACTGCAAATGTCTGAACTCCGGAAGACACAGTACACCAACTGGCCCTGTCTGGTGGCAGACAGAATCCCTAGGTGGAGTTTATTACATCCCTTTCAGATATGATAAATGTGCTATGCCCAAATTAAATAATGTTCAAAAAGATCTCCCAACTGACTTTAAATCTACAGGTGATTGTCTTCTTAAACAGGAGTGGCCTGATTGGTGCATGTGTAGCTGAACACAAATTTCCCCTGTCTACCCGCCTCTTTCAGATACCTTGGAATCTACACTTTATAATTTTTGGCAGTCCTAAATTCTGGGTTTCTTTGTCTGAGAGAATAAGGGCTTGAGTACTGGAAATTATATTTGTTTCTACATTTGTGAAGTTAGCAGCAGCACTGAAATAATCTCTCATATTATAACAAATCTTTGAACTCATTAAAAAGTGAAGTATTTGACAGACTTGGTTTTGAACTAGTTCAGTTCCTAAGGTTCAAAGAAACTGCCTGTATTCTAGTGATAGAAAACACTAGCTGTAGCTTCTAAAGGAACCCCACTTCACCCAGGCATTGTGAATGCCTTTAACTAAGAGTGAGAATAATATAAAAAGGGGCTTACTTTCTTTGGGCTTTACATGCACAGGGATGAGAATATTTGATTTTAGACTTCAATTACTTTGAATTTTCATGTGTTCGAACTTGAATTTTCAAGAGGACCAAACGTATGAACATTTTCTCCCAAGGAATTTGATCCTGGAAAGGAGTTTATATTCAGATATTGGAAATATTATTAGATTAACTTAACATTTCCTATTGAGTTATATTAAGTAATGCATTTGAATATAATTTAAGATTGGGAAAAATAAGCAAACAAATTTCAGTTAGCCATAATGGCCTTAGAATTAGCTTAAAAAATACACTATTACAGCCAGCTCATGGGATCCTCAATGGAGAAGTTATTGGTAGGGGGTAACTTTGTGAAGGCAGATTCAGACCAACCTGAGGGCTACCTCCCCAAGAAGATAACCATACCCTGTTGACTATACGAGGTCTGATAAATTCGTGAACTTGCCATTGCATGCTTATGTTTGCAGTACTATAGAAACGCCTCAGTAAAGTTTCAAAATCTTGCTATTATCAGTGTCTCACAGTTGCATTCATTTCTACCTGTGGCAGTGCCTTGCTGAGTGGCATTTATTATTGTTGTTACATGTTTTTAACAATTCAAGTTCTGACATTCTCATGTTGTCATCATGAGAATGTCAGAGCTTGAATTAAACCAATGACCAAACATTTGTAAATATTTTTGTTAAATGTGGCAAGAATGGAAGTGAAATCAGTTAATCCAAGTTGATGGCGATAGTGCCATGAAGAAAATAGCTGTGTAAAGACGGATTAAATGTTTTTTCTGAGGGGGAGAAAGCATCACTTATGGGCAGTAATGAGCAAAACTGACGAAAACATTGCAAACATTTGTTGAATTGTGAATTAAAATCATCACCTGACTGTGAGAAGCATAGCAGACCAAGTAAACATCAATAGAGAAACAGTTAGGAAAATCTTAACTGAAAATCTTGGCCAATACCTCATGGTTCTTGCATCATGACAATGCACCAGCTCATACAGAACTGTCCACGAGTTATTCTTTAGCCAGTAAACAACTGTGTTGGAACACCCTCCTTATTCAGCTGATCTGGCTCCCAATGAAATTTTCTTTACCTGAAAATAAAGGAAATATTAAAAGGGAGATATTTTGAAGACATTCAGGACATCAAGGGCAATGCAAGGTTAGATGATTAAGTTCACAAACTTCAAAAACATGCTACATATTTCATTGTTGACTATCACTATATCACCTTCAGGGTACTCCCCTTGACTATATGTTGACTCTGGTAATATTCAGCAATGCTGTATGTAGCATTTTTTTTCTAGGATGAGTTCATGAACTTAATTGTCAGATCTTTGTATATTTAACAGTCAAATGGGTTCAGAGAACCAAAGCCTTGGGAATGTTTAATGGGAATCATTCTTTATCATTCTTTATCTTGGTTCATGTTTCCAAAAGAAGAGATATTCATCAGTATAACTGGTAGGCTTCTCTCCTATCTTCCTCCTCTCTAAGGCAGAGGGAGTGAATGATCATGTTGGTGAGATAGGGAGAGGAACTAGGATTCACACTTCTATGCTTTCCTTTCGGTGCTTTCTGTCTTCCAAGACCATGTATTCTTGTCTGCCTTCGGCCAGGAGCTAAGCTTAGTAGCACTTAATGCTTCTCTAGGGGAGTCATATAATTTTCTAGTGCTGTTTGAGATTAGGCTACAGTATTATGAAGCCTACTATTTCTTCTCACTTAGACTGTAATCTCTATTCTGCAATGGAAACAGTTGACATTTTGAATTTTTTCTGCTTTACGGTAGACACTAGAAAAACATCAACACACTATATGATCTTTGGCAAATGATTAAACCAACTTCTCTATTTCCTTATGTACAAAAATGGAATAATGTAGTAACCTACTTAAACAGGATTGTCATAGATTAAATGAGCTAATGGGAAGTGATTAGAAAAATACCATGTTAGTGTTTTCTACTAGGCTTTTATCTTACCTATCAATTTGTTCAGAATTTGGGGAGTGGCAATGAGAGATGCTAACTTATTGGGTCCTACAGGAAGTCCACCACACAACAATGTCATGGTTCTAGCTTCTGTCTAATGGTAGAGATAGATGATTGTAGTACACAGTATGTGACATATTATAATAAAGATCTGTTCTATACTCTACGGGAACTTGGACATGTGAGCAACTGAGAATTCACATGTTACTACAGCCATACTCTGGGCTAGTGCAAGACAAACTGTGAATGTAAACCTAATATTTTTCAGCCCTAGAGCTAAAAATTCATTTTTGTGCTCTCTACCATTTTTCTGCCACATAGTGACCCATGCCCTTTCACCACTGCCTGGCTGCCTTTCTAAAGTTGCTTCTTCCAATATTTAGTTCCAAATTCAATAGCAGGTTACCATAACAGCTGCCTGGGGTACCTATCCATATGAGCTGCCAGACCATTGGCTGAGGATTGAAAACATCACTGGATATGAAACAAGGTAGAGCAAATGGAGTTTATCAGAATGGAAAGGACATCATGTACTAGACGTTTGTAGATCCAAGCAACAGAAGTTAACTCAGGAAGATTAAATGGAAAAGAGATTTACCAAAAAGATATTTAGCAGATCAAAGGATAATTAAAACAAAGCTGGAGGCCAGGTGTTCAAGGAAATGCCCTCAAACCACATTGTAAAACCTGTCTGACAGTAAAATTCACACTAGATAACACAATGTGTACCATCACTGCTTGTGCATCAAGAGCTCACTGCTTCTGCAATGACTATTGCTGCCTGCACAATGCGCCTTGTGTCAGAAAAGTAATTTTGCAACTTCTACAGCCACTACTAGTTCCAAATACTGGACACTTCTTCAATCTTGCAACAACAAAACAGATTATGTGCAGATACTGCTTTATCACACTGCTTATTTTCTATCATGTTTTGCAAAACTGCATTCATTTGGTGGAGTCTAGGTCACATCCCTGTCCAGCTGTAAGGAAACCAGTTAAGCCAAGTCTGGCTTCTTCCTTGGAGTAGTGCTAGAAAAGTCTTAGGCAGCAGGAAGCATGACAAATGTCTAGTACATTAATAATCTTGGAGGAGGAGTGAAACCCTTTAAAGACTTGACTGAATAATAGTTGATGCTGCTAAATATCTTACAAGGTGTTTTCTTTCTTTTTCAAATTAATGGAGAGGTTTTGCTATGATCTGAATGTTCATGTGTCCAATCCCTCCCAAATTTCATATATTGAAACATAATCACCAATGTGATATATAAGGAGAGGAGGCCTCTGGGAGATGATTAGGTCATATAATGAATTAATGGCCCTTATGAAAAAGAAAACCCAGAGAGCTCCTTTGCCCCTTCCCCTTTGTGGGAACCCTGTGGAGAACACTGTGAGAAGTGCTATCTGTGAACCAGAAAGCAGACATTCATCACCACATTAAATCTATCAGCACCTTGATCTTGGACTTCCCAGCCCCCAGAACTGTGAGAAATAAATTCCTATTGTTTATAAGACACCAAACTTATGGTCTTTTGTTACAGGATTTCAAATACTTTAAGACATAAGACAATTTTTCTTTTACATGCAACTTTAGTGCCAGAACACAGAAAAATATAATATGGGCAAAGCCTAGCATCTCCACTATGGGTTCCCTTCATTCAATATTTCCCAAACAGTGATATACCTTTCTTTCATTGTTCAGCACACATAGCAAATTATTTTGAAGATGCATCAGGTTATTAGCCTACCTGAGACACCCATGCCTCTTAATATTGAATAGTGTGCCATAATAAAGATAACTCCCTACTCCCTCCAAACAACCAATATCACAGTCTTATTCAATTGGATGGTGTCAGATAGTCCCTAGTCAGATAGTTAAAGCCTTCTGAAATTTGGACTAAATTATCTTTCCATCTTCTACCACACTCTTTTCCTCACCAGAGGGAAAAACTATGCTGGATATGTTATTCCATGTGTGCCCTGCAAGTATTATAAATTCAGGCCTTCAGACCAAATACGCCTTTAAGGCTCAGCTCTGAAATGTCATAGGTAAGGTATTCAGTCAAGTTTTTCTCTCTAAAATGAAAAACAGCAATGCTCCTAAGTAAATACTCAGAAAAGATTACCCCTTATTATTGCTGTTTTTCCTTTATTTCTCTCACTGTTAAAGCTCTACTCAACTGCCAAGTCAAAATGAAATTAAAATGCTCACGAAAAACCAGCTTCCCCATTGCCACCATTCTGTCCTTAAGCATCATTATGTTTTATTCTCCAGTTATAACACCCATCACAGTAGCATGGACTGGTTTGTATTAAAGTTATATAATAGCTATTCCCACCAGTGTCACCTCTATTTTGACCTTCTTCCTAGAAGCCACAGTTGGTTTCATCTTTGTGTTTCCTATACATAAGGAATAACTTCTATAGAACAGAATTTCAACAAATATTTTGTTGGCTTGAGTTAAATATTGATTCTTATTTTGTCTCATACTTCTGACTTTTGTTAATTAGGCATAGTGGTTAAAGAATTTTAGCAGTACAAAAAGTTATACCATTATTCAACTTATCAACATTTTTTAAATAAGGGTTTCTGAAGCCACATTGCAAACTTCTTAGTTTGCACATAAAAATACACATAACTATTCTAAGGAAGCCATCAGTAAAACTCCTTGGTCCAGAAGGAAAGTAGTTGTGTTTCTCAGGGGAAGAAGGAAATTTTCTGAATCCTTTGAAGGAGAATGAGAGCAAACCTGGAGCTGACTCCAGGAGCTGAGTAGGGGGCACTTGGGCTGGATGCAACACCAAACAGTAGAGTCACTTTCAATCTCTACTTCCCTTGAAAGGTCATCCATCAGGATGCATCAGGACTTTATCATCCACTTAAGTGATATCCTTTGGTAGTGAAACCCATTGGTTATAGAAGCTACAATGGATATTAAAAAGGCAGCCTCTTCCTTGAACTTGGAAATCAAGGGAAAAGGATGACCAGTACTCTCAAAATTCCTCTGATGGCTTGATCTGGTTTTATTTTTACTTTGGAGATAAAGTTGTCATATGTGCAATCTGAAATTTCACATTTATAACTGTGTTTTTACTGTCATAACAATTAAGCTTGTGTTCGCATATACACACAAAGGACCTGGGGAAGACTGTGAAGTTTCAATGGGGAAAACCATGCAGTATAAAATATAAGCATGATGACTTAATCTGTTCACACAGAATGTCAGCCTTACTCCAGAGTAAATTCTACTTGCTATTTATTCTTCCATTGTCTTGAAAGAATTTTTGGAGGAAAATATCACAAAATGTTTGACCTAAAAGAAACTTGGAAAGTGTTCAGTCATTTCACTTGGCAGAGAAGTACCTTGAAGCCAGTAAGAAGTGAGACCTAATAAAGGTCACATGGAGTAAACAGCAAAAGTGGGACTGGAATCAGGCCTCTTTTTGCACCAGTTGACCCTGATCGAGAGCTACCTAAGATGGCATCCTTTGCTTTCTCCCTGAGTATCAGGCATGCTTTCTTTTAAGCTATTTCCTTTTCAAATTTATTATTTTTTAAATTTTAACAGCCATATTGAAAAACAATACAATTCCAGAATTAATTACCACATAAAATTGGAAGGGAGGCTTTGCAAATATTTTATCATATGTAAATAATCCCAGCTATAGTACTAATCATTTTCTTGTTTACCTTCCTCCTTAGTTTTAGTCTAAAAATATATGCAGATGGAAAACCTATTCTGATTAGTCCTTTTTTCCTTTTTTTTTTTTTTTTAGGATAGTAACACTTTTCTTTGTATTTCTCCAACATTGAGCATCTGTATGTCATGCTTTGACATCATTCCTAATTACTATATTATCAGCTTGCTTTTCATCTGTTCTTGGCTATTTAATCTGGGCGATGGGATAGCTGAAAAAAGCCTGCTCAGACTCAACAGATAAACTTGGCTGATTGTCAGTTCTTTTCTTTGACTGAACTAGAGCAGCTCACCCTCATTCCCTTTAAATCCTAACCCATTATTTAATAAAGTTCCTAAGTTAACAACAAGAAGTACCTATAGCTTTTCCAAGAGAGCACTGAGAGTTCTATTAATTCTATTTTTGCTTGCACATCCTAGACCTGGGCTATTTCCTGAGAAGTCATACTTGCTTTTAACATCACATTGGCAGTTTCACTTGGAGTTTCACTTCATTTACTAAATAGCACAGAACATAGTTTTCTCTAACCATTTCCCTGAGTATGAGTGGTACTGCACACCAAAACAGAGGGACACTGTTGACATCCCAGTTTTATGGAACTAAATAGAAAACTCACACTTGGTCTGTTGAGCAGAAAAACTTTGTAGACTTCTTGTCTTCCTCCTATTAGATCTAAAAAGACCTCATTAGTTCTCTGCAGTGGTCTCCATTTCCAATCATTTATGGAACAGTGATAGCAGGGCCCCCACTTAGTTGAGTGCTCTGCTGCTGCTATCTTGAAACTCTTAAAAATGTCATCTTTGAATGTATGGGGTTTGTTTGTTTGTTTTTGTTTTTCAGTTTTTGGCTGGGGCAGGGTTTGAAACCGCCACCTTCAGTATATGGGGCCAGCGCCCTACTCCTTTGAGCCACAGGTGCCACTCTGAATGTATGTTTTGGAAATAAAGTCATAGGACATTGGAATATGGGCTTGAATGGGGGACATAAGTGGGGCAAAAGTAAAGGTTTTACCCTATAACTGTTTTCTTTCTTTGTAATAAAGGTCTCTGATTTTCATTGTTGTCCTGAGTGGAAGTACACTGTCTCTGAGAGTCTCTGTTTCAGCTTCAGCAATTGTGCCCACAGACAGCCCTATAACACCATGTCCTTCCTTGCAGCCTACTGGGCCTCACCTTAGGGACTAAGGTTTGTTTTCACTCTCTTTCACTAATGTGTCAATTTAAACTATTTGTTAAGCCTTCATTCTGTCCCCAAACATTGAAACAAGCACTTAACCCACAATTTTTATGTAATCACCGTGGTGGCTCTCCAGGATCAGTGTTATCATTATTCCCATTCTCAGGTAAGAAAACTGAAGTTTAGGTTAAGTAATTTGTCCCAAGTCACATGGTAAGTGTTGGAGTGAGAATTTAGGCCTTAATGGGTTTAAAGCCAGAGCTAGCAGACTAGAAACATGAGTAGAGGTGGAAAGTACCTAAAATGAACACGATCTGAATGTCACATTTATTAATCCGTACCATGATTTTATCAGTGGTCTTTTAACCTTTTATTAATTTATTTTGACTTTTTAAAAAGTATGTTAAATATAATCCTGTATTATATTAAGTTCATGATAGTCCATCTTAAGGAAGCATCAATGAGGTAAAAGCAGTGGTAACAGTGATACTAGTGACCACCTACCTTCCCTCATTTCATTTTATTAAAAAGGAGGAATATTTGAGTTACCTGTCATACTGCTTCAGATATTCAGGTCAAAATTCTACTTTCATTCACTTTTAATCATTTAATTTGTTTACTGATTCTCTCCTTTTCTCTCTCCCTCTGTCTCTGAGACTCAGTTTAGAAAAATATGTGAAGTACAGATTGCAAGTTCAAAATCTATAGATTTCAATTTCCTAAACATGATTCCAAAAGAGAACATATGGTCTCCCTACTAATCCTGCAAGTATTTCCAAAAGTTGATTCCTTCAGCCCAAATCACCCTTTGGCTCCAAGAACAATACAAAGACATTGCTGCAAGTCATTCTTTCCCTCAATAGCCACCAGGTCATTCCAAGTCTTGATGCCAGTATATTTCAGTATGAAAAGAAGGAGAACAGTTCACTTTTCATATCATTCTTCATCTTTTCTCCACTGCTACTAAGTCAAAATCAAAATGATACGTACCCTACAAGGTTTTCCCAGCATGCCTATGTTGAAACCCTAGTCCCCAGTAACACAGGCTATGACTGAATTTGGAGATAGGACCTTTAAATAGGGGATCAAGTTAAAATGAGAGTATTATGGTGTACCCTAGTCCAGTATGATGGGGGTCCTTATAAGCAGAGGAAATCAAGCTCACAGAGAGACACCAGGAACTGCATGCACAGACGGGATGGCATGTGAAGAAGCAGCCAGCGCACGGCCATCGACAAGCCAAGGAGAGAGGCCTCCAAGAAAACTACCCTGAGGCCACCTTGATCTTGGACTCACTGCCTCCAGAAATGTGAGAAAATGAATGTCTGTTGTTTAAGGCCACCTACTTTGTGGTGTTTTTTTTTTACAGCGGCTCTAGCAAACTGATATGGAATCCTTCCCTTTAGATATCAAACGCATCCCTGAATCATCATCATAGTCTCCTATCTGTTACAGCCTTTATCCAATATTTTCAGTCCTCTTTCTCCATTAACTTCCTAAATCATTTATGTAGGTATCCTTAACTTTTCTCCACCCCTCATACTCAGCATCTCATTTATTAGTAAACTACATCAACTTTAGCTTTAAAATACTCCCAGAATGTGACTTTTTCTCACTAGTTGACTATGACCACTACTAAGCTGCTGTCATTCTTTACCTGGATGGCTGCAACAAGACCCTAATGGCTCCTCCCTATAGCAGCTTCTCATGAGATCCTCCAGCTTATAGGAAAGCTGTCTCACAACTTATAGGAAAAGACTAAGTTTTGAAAAAAATGTTTTCAGAACTTGACGTAATCTGCAATACACACCCCTCCTTCACTGCCCTGACTTCACTACAACCCCCTTTAACCTCATGCAGTCCACTCAAGCCACACTCGCTTCATTGTTTCTTCAGAAATGCTCTTTACGTAGCTGCCTCAAGTCTTTGCACATGCTGTTTCTCTCCCCTGGAATGTGCTGCCCACAAATATCTCCATGGCGAGCGCTCTCTCCCTCTCACTTCCTAGAGGTCTATGCTCCTTCTGAGACAGGACATTGCCAGCTGACTTCTCTGAGCTCCCTATACACTACAACCAACCCCGCTCAATACTCTCTTTCTTGATTAATGCCACTTTGTTCTTTCCAGCAGACATACTGCACATTTACTTCTATGTTTATTGTCTGACATCCCTCCAAAACAGAAGTGGTATAATTGAATTTATTACTGCACCTCAGAAGAGCATTTGGCATGTTGTAGGTCTCAGTAACCATATCTTCAAAAAATATGCCCCTACCTCTGATTCCCTCTTTATTCTCATATTCATTCTAAACTGTTTTGCCCCCTTGTCTTCTGAATCTTTCCCTTCAGTGACCTGTTTTGCTAAATCCTCATCTAACTTCACCTCTCTGATATCTGAGACAGAACAGACGACTACCCTGCTCCTGAGCTGGTCTATCCTCCAGCAACTGTGATTTTCCATTTGTATCACTGACCACTCCTCAGTCTCAGGATTTCCTCCCACTTCATGCTGCCCTGAAGTGGTAGAGTTCTTCCACGACCTCACCCAAGCCCTCCTCCCTTCTCCAGGTGATCTGACCTCCTCCTATGGCTTTAAAGATAACAAATCACTAACATTTTCTTTCCACTGTTATCTTCTGAGCTTTAGGCCTATGCTGTTGTTAAGAATCTTGATATTATAGTAGAAACTGAATGCCAAACCTGCATGTCCTTGGAAGTGGAAATTAGGAATTCTCTTCCCTTTCCTTCACTGCCTGCATTCAAATCATTGGCAGGTCCCGTCCATTCCATGGCCAAATCACACATCATGCTTTGTCTTTATCTCCTTTGTCATACCCAGACCAGTGATATAAATAGTCATATAAATGATCTTTCTTCTACTTTTCTCTCCTTTTAATCTATTATCTACACAGTCTCCAGTATAAATATACATGCCATTTTCTTGTTTAAAACCTACAAACAAGGGGGGAGGAGCAAGATGGCCGACAGGTACCAGCTTCTGGCAGAAGCTCCCATCCAAGAGGGAAGGATAAAGTCCAGAAAAAAACCCAACAAACTTGAAGACTAGGAGCCCAGCTGAGAGAGAAGAAAGATATCTGCAGGACATCTCTGCTGAGGCAAGTTGCATCTCCTAGAAAGCAACCTACAGATACATAATAATACATCCCGAAGGAAGGATATCTGACCCAGCCCCCAGGAAAGGTGCTTTTTTTCTCTTTTCTGCTTCTGTGAGTTTCCTAGAGTCAAGCTATGAACTGAGGACTTTTTGTCTCATCCCACATGTGAGAGCTACAGAAAGAGGGGTCTACTCCTCTAGAGGGACCCTGTTAAGACTCTAAACACCCTCTAGCTAGGCAGAAAAATCAAACTAACGCTGCACAACCATTTTGAATTCCCAGTCCACCCTCCCCCCTTGCCTGCAGAGACAGTGAGAGGAGGCCCAAGAGTAGCATCCCCTCACCCATGGGACGAAGCACCCTGTCCTGGCCCTGCAGCCAGAGAACTGCTGGAGCTGCATGTTCCCCCTGGCTGCCACTTGGCCACTGCCCCAGGCATCCCAGCAGGGAGCACTGAGGATTATTCAACCCACGCATCCTCCTAGGCTGCTGCCATTTGGCCGCAACCCCCGAGCACCCGAGCGGGGCGCCCCAGGACTATTTGACCCACCCACCCCCACCCCACCCCCTGACCCCCATGCAGCTACCACTTCCCTGACACTCATTGGCACCTGAGTGGCGAGGACTGTTCTACACGCATGGCTGATGCTACTTGGCTGCCACCCCAGGCACCTGTCTTGGGCACACCGAGGACTGTTTGAGCCACAGCTGCTGCCACTTGGCAGCTGCTCCTGGGCACCTTAGCGAGGCATGCCCAGGACGGTTTTACCCGTGTGTCCCCTGCATAGCCGCTACTGCTTGGCACCAACTCCGGTCACTCGAGCAGGCAAGTGAGAACTGCTCCAATTGTACGCCCACCTAGGCTGCTGCTGCTTGGCCGCGACCCTCTGGGCACCTGAGCGGGGCACCCCAAGACTGTTTGACCAACATTTCCCCCACACAGCTGCCACTTTATGGCTGCCCCAGGCACCCAAGTGGCAGAAGACTGTCCGATTTGCAGGGCATCTGCTGATTAGCTGCTGCTGCCGGCACCCAAACAAGGTGTGCACAGGACTGTATGACCCACGTGTCCTCTGCATAGCTGCTATTGCTTAGCCGCCAACCCCGGTCACCTGAGTCAGGCATGCAGAGGACTGTTTGAACAGCATGTCCCCCTAAGCTGCCACTGCTTGGCCACAGCCCCCAGATTCCCATGTGGGATACCCCTAAGACTGTTTGCCCCGCTCAGTCACCACCCCTGAGTACCTGAGCAGGGCACACCCAGAACTGCTTGACTTGTGCGGCTGCTACTGATTGGGAGCTTCCCCAGGGAACCTGAGGGGGCACTCCCAGCACTGTTTGACCCACATGTCCCCCAATGGTTGCTGTCCCCCCCCAAACAACCTGAGTGAGGCACCCTAAAGACTGTTTGACCAGCACATCCCCCTCCAGCACCTGCTGCTTGGGTCTTCGCCAGTGGCAGCCACAGGATGAAGAGTTTTGGGATAGTCTCCAAATGGTGCAAACTCACCATGGGGCAGAATCAGTGGAAAAACTGGTAATCTGAACAACCAGGGTACATCAAGTCCCCCAAAGAAGGATGGCACAGAAGCATTTGAAGATCCCATCCACAAGCAAATGGCTGAGATGTCAGAAATTGAGTTCAGAATTTGGATAGCAAATGAGATTTACAGAATGAAAGAAAAGAGGCAATTAGAATTTCAAGAAATTACACAAAAGGTATCTCAAGAAATCATTCAAAAGATGTCTCAAGAATTCAACGATTTCAAAGATAAAATGACCAAAGAGTTTGAAACACTGAGGCAAGAGGTTGCAGCCCTCAAGGATCTGAAAGATACCATGGAATCCCTCTGTAACAGAGTGCAACACACAGAAGAAAGGATCTCTGACATTGAAGAAAAGCTTTTGAAGAAACCCAGTAGCGCAAAGACCAAAAGAAATGGCGATTAAAAACAGATCTTACTCTCAGAGAGCTCTCAGAAAACTCAAAAAAACCTAATATTTGACTTATAGGAATCCCTGAAGGCAAGGAAGTTGCTTCATAAGGTACAGAGGCTCTTCTTCATGGAATTATGAAAGAGAATTTTCCAGACATGCCAAGAGATTCTGAAATCCAGATAGCAGATAGTTTCAGAACCCCAGCAGGACTCAACCCAAACAAGACATCACCCAGGCACATCATAATTAACTTCACCAAAGCTAAGATGAAAGAGAAAATTTGGAAAGCAGTCAGACATAAGAAAACCATAACCTACAAGGGGAAGAGTATTAGATGACTGCAGATCTCTCAGCTGAAACCTTTCAGGCTAGAAGAGGATGGTCATCAACTTTCAATCTCCTAAAACAAAATCACTTTCAACTCAGGATCCTATATCCGGCTAAACTGAGTTTTATCTACGATGGAGAAATTAAATACTTTAACGACATTCACATGTTGAAGAAAT
>CAUYQV010061140.1:0-12483 GCA_963574575.1 Galagoides demidoff
TGCCTCCGCCTCCCAAGTAGCTGGGACCACAGGTGCCCGCCACAACGCCCGGCCATTTTTTTGGTTGCAGCCATCATTGTTGTTTGGCGGGCCAGGGCTGGGGATTCGAACCCGCCACCTTAGGTGTACGTGGCTGGCGCCCTAGCTGATTGAGCCATAGGCGCCGAGCCCATAATTTTCTTTATAGAGGTCCTTCACCCACATTTTTTTTTTTGAAATAGTCTCATTTTGTCACCTTGGGCACCCTGGGTAGAGTGCTGTGGCAGTCACAGCTCATAGCAACCTCAGATTCCTGGGCTCAAGTGATCCTCCTGCCCAAACCTGAGTAGGTAGGACTACAGGTGCCCACAACAACACCCAGCTAGTATTTCTATTTTTAGTAGAGACAGAGTCTCACTCTGACTCAGGCTGGTCTTATACTCCTGAGCTCAAGGGATCCACCTACCTCAGCCAGCCAGAGTGCTTGGATTACAGGTGTGAGCCACCGTGCCTGACCAGCCCTTTTGATTTTAGAAAAGAATCTTCATTCATTTTTTTTTTTTTGACCAAACTTGGCAGCTGCTCAGCTTGGAGTTTCCACACACACGTGGCTATGACTTCCTTGCCTTTCCAGCACTCAGGTCCTTACTGGGGCTGATGTCATACGGGGTGAGGCAGGATGGGCCCTTTGTGTTGTTTGCCTACAGCTTATTGGCATGGATAGTGCAGCCAACCTTTGCCCCTTAGACAGTCTCCCTGGCCTTGACACAGCATGCAGCCTGTGCTGTGGAGGCCACCACTTCCTTGGTCAGAGTATCTGGAGAGTTTTTCCTTCTGCCTAAAAGCATTTCTGTCCTGCCCAGCTGTGAGGTGGGGCATTCCAAACTGAGGTCATCCCTGGCCATATACTGCTTTGACACTGGCCTTCCTCCATCCTCCTCCAATCGTTGGGGACCAAGCTGTACACACATGCTTTCCCTTGGCACAATAGAAGAGTGTAGGAACCTACAGTTTTATGTTTTGGTTTAATTTTGTCTGCCTGGTTTTTCTTGATCTAATTAGGAGTTCCTCTGGTGGTTGCTTAGCAAGCTATGGTCAGCCGCAGGGGACCTGGAGACTCTCTGGCCAGCGCACGGTGGAGGTGCCTGTCCGACAGCCCCAGACCCATTAGCCCAAGAGCAAGCCTGCTGGCTCTACCAGGAGTTGGCACAGCAGGCTATGTCCTGTGGTCCCATCCTGGCCCTCAGCACTGGCCTGCCATCTCCTTGCTGTTAGGGGACAAGAACTTGCCACTAAAACACAGTTACTACTCAGAGTATGTGGTAGTCAGCAGCATTAGGAGATTTTCTTTGCAGAAATGGAAAAAAATTTAAATAGTTTTTTTTTTTTTTTTGAGACAGAGTCACTTTGGCACCCTCCATTGAGTGCTGAGACATCACAGCTCACAGTAACCTGAAACTCTTGGGTTTAAGCAATTCTCTAGCCTCAGCCCCCAAAGTAGCTGGGACTACAGGCACCCACCCCAATGCCTGGCTATTCTCTTGTTGCAGTTGTCATTGTTTTGCTGGCCCAGGCTGGGCTTGAACCCACCATGTTCGGTGCACAGGCACTGAGCTACCACTGTGCTACAGGCACTGAGCCTTCCAAGTGATGTTTTTTTAATGAGTTCTTTATTGATTGTTCATTCTTCTCAAGACATCTGATCAGCCATTAAGATTTTCTAAATATTTTCACTTTTTAAGTTTAAATACATTTTAAGAAGAACCTTTATATCATGATTGTCGAGGAAGCCCCAGGTTGTCACTGTGAGTCACTGTGTGTACAGTCAGAGAGGGGTACCTGCACTTATGACAGTTGTGCATCAGGGAGCATGGACCTGACGGGCAGGCTCTCCTTGTGTGGTGAAGCCTGGAGCAGCCCCTTCTGTATGGGCTGAGGCTGCTCCTGCTGTTAAAGTGCTGGTCTGTTTTGAAAGTCAGCATTGTTAACACCAGAGAGAATGAAAGACTCTTCCTGGGGACACCATGGTGGCCTGGCCAGCCCCTCCCTGCAGCCCCTGCCAGTTTGCTGGGGTGAGTGGATGAGCCAAGCACTCTCCTCCCTGCTCTTGCTGCAGCAGGACCCTGGCTCTTGCTGTGACCATGTCCAGAGAGGTAGCCACTGGTCACTGCTGTGCTTCCTAGTGACCACTGGGTGTTCTGTGTCCTGTGTCTTCAGCATGCAAACTATAGGAAATATAAAGGTGAGGGCAGCTGCCTGCTGGTCTGTGATGAGAATCATCAGACAGGTTCTCATTTCCTTCCTGGATTACCATTCCAGCGGACACCTGGATATGGCAATGAGGGATTTGGGGCTGAGATAACAGGCACTTAACTTCAATTCAGTGTGTCCTTAGGGAAGTTCTGAGTGTTGTTGTCACCTCATCCTGTATTCTCAGCAGATAGTGTGCTGGTGTTTGTTGGACAGCTGGGTGAATAAACAGAAGTTCTGAAAACATAAACAGGCAATGGGCCGGGCACGGTGGCTCACCCCTGTGGTCCCAGCACACTGGGAGGCCAAAGCAGCTGCATGGCTTGAGCCCTGGAGTTTGAGACCAGCCTGAGCAAGAGTAAGACCCTGTCTGTACTAAAATTAGAAAAACTAGCCAGGTGTTGTGGCAGGTATCTGTAGTCCCAGATACTCGGGAGGCTGAAGCAAAAGGATCTTCTCTTGAGCCCAGAAATTTGAGGTTGCTGTGAGCTACAGTGATGCCATAGCACTCTACCCAAGGTGACAAAGTTTGGCTGTGTCTTTTTTTTTTTTTTTTTGAGACTTTGTCTTTAAAAAAATAAAAAAGATATTGGGGTTTCTGTGTTACTATGATGTAAGTAGATATCACAGCCTAGCCAGCTATGAACACAATGCTGGTGGCAAAGAATCCCACTCACAGTAACATACTAAGGCATTTTCAAAAAACGTATTTAGGACAGTGCCTATGGCTCAGTGAGTAGGGTGCCAGCCCCATTTACTGAGGGTGGCAGGTTCAAACCCAGCCCCGGCCAAACTGCAACAGAAAATAGCCAGGCATTGTGGTGGACACCTGTAGTCCCAGCTGCTCAGGAGGCTGAGGCAGGCAGGAGTTGGAGGTTGCTGTGACTCCACAGCACTCTACCAAGGGCAATAAAGTGAGACTCTGTCACTAAAAAAAAAACATATTTAAAGGCAAGATCTTTTATACAGAAAGCTGTAAAGGATCACAGAGATAATTCGTGAGTTTAGTGATATCCTCCTCCGAAGCCCTGCAGACAGGGGAGTGGCTGTGAGGAAGCCCTGTGGCCAGTGTGGGCAGGACGCAGCCACGTGCCTATGATACCCAGGAGCATGGCAACACTAGGGACATGCAGTTGGGGTACAGATGTGGCTGCAGCAGAGCGGGGGACAGAGCGTGCAGGCCCTCAGTGGGAGTGAGGGTCACACATACTGAGGGTGGCCCACTCCTGGGAAGAGTCCCTGCAGGGTAAGCAGCTGTCTAGAAAATGGGTGAAGAGCAGTGCAGACAGTGGAAGAGACACGGGGGCCAAGAAGTGGAACACGAAAGCCGCCCCCTTTAGAAACACGGAGGAGAGCTCTGGGAGGCCGTTTTCCACACACACGCCTGCCAGGATTCTGGGTCAGTGTTTGTCCTGGTGGTGATATGGTTTCCATAGGGTGCCGCAGGGGCCTGCTGTCAGTGAGGCTTGGGGGAGACAGGGCCTCGCACTGCTGCCCACTGTCCTGTGTTTGTTTTCAGAGAAAACGTTGACACTTACCAAGGACCTGCAGGTGTCTGTCTCCTTGGACCCATGATGTCCATTTCTTAGGAAATTTCCCTTAAAAAGAAAGATATCCACAAAGATTTATACATGAAGGTTCATTTTAATGTTATTTGTGGGGGGAGGTTAAGTTAGAAACAACTAATCATATAGAAATACATATAGAAGATTTTTCTGAGAGTGAGCAATTATACAGTCAAGAAAGACCCCCCTCTCAGTGTAGGGAAAGTGAAGTCCCAGAGTCGAGCAGGCAGCCTGTAGTCAGATCCTGGCTGTGCGTGCGCACACACTCAACCATAGGCAATGAAGCAAAGCTGAGAGGCACAGAGGTGCCGCCCGTGGGCTGTCTGTGCAAAGTGGGGAGGCAGGTGATTTTCATTTACTAAAAAAACAGATTTTATAGAACCAGCATTACATATTAGGCATTTACATTTCTAAGTTTTCTATAATTATAGTTGAAATTATTCTGAGTTCATGAGTATTGGGTCTTCTTTAAAGAGTGTGTTTGGATTTATGGATAGATAAATCAGAGGCCAGGGACATTCTTGGCCAGAGCTGAGCCTCCTTTCTGTGGGGCAGGTGTGTGTCCCCAGGGCTCCAGGCCATGCTGCCCACTGCTCTATTGTCACTTTCCCTCCACAAGCCCCAGGAACTTGGGCATGCAGACTGGGTTGGCCAGCCTCCCTAACCCCTGTTGCAGCCCTGCCCCTTGAGTGTGGCCAAGGAGGTCTCCTAACTTGTGGGAATCTGTGTGGCATCAGCAATGGTCACTGCCTGCCACGTGTGGAGTCTGGCTGTCACAGTTAAGTGTAAGTGCTATGCCCACCCTACACTCTGAAGTAGCTGCCCCCTCTGTCTCTAACCTGCTATCATCCCTGGGGACACTGGAGGTCAGCACTGTCCATAGCAGGGCCAGTGGTACTCAGCTCTTTCTGGGTTTTAATCAGGATGTTCTCTGTAATTAAACCACTTTCTTTAAACATAAGTCAGAGAGCAGAGAAGATGTTTAAGGCTTGGGTTTATTAATCTCAAACTTTTTTATTGCATTCGAAAATGAAAGTTACTTTTTTACCTTTAATTTCATAAATATTTATTGTGCACTACTCTGTGCCAGCACTAGAGGCAAAGTGTCAGGCGCTGTCCTCATCCCTAGGCTGACGGCAGCACTGTCTTCTTGGGAAGATTAAGTAATGATACTCCCCAAAAAGTAGTTGGCATCTGGTTATGGGAAAATAGGGATTATTCCCCTAAACCAGCAGTTCTCAACCTGTGGATTGCGACCCACAGGAACTGTATTAAAGGGCCACGGCATTAGGAAGGTTGAGAATGACTGTGAAGACATTCAAGTTAAGAGCATTTATGGAAAGAGCTCTGCTTGCCTTGTTAATAATTGTTACAAGTTAGCTCTGCTTTGTGGCAGGCGCCTGTTCACAGCTACTTGGGAGGCTGAGGCAAGAGAATTGCTTAAGCCCAAGAATTTAAGGTTACTATGAGCTGTGATGCCACAGTACTCTACGTAGGAGGACAAAGTAAGACTCTGTCTTAAAAAAAAAAAAAAAAATTCTACAAGTAGGCCGTCTGTGGCCTGTCCTCAGTGACCTTTTATTTGTTAGATATTTCTTACATAAGCCAGTCTGTAACCTCCCCCACTGAGTTCGCCTCACCCGACAGCACTGCTTATGAAGCAGAAGGTGACCTGGGAGTTTCTAACCCCTCTGTGATTTCAGCCGTCAAGCTGAGCCACCAAAGAAGGAGGCTGCAGCCACAGGGCCACAGGTGAAGCGGGCAGATGAGTGGAAGGACCCTTGGCGGCGGTCCAAGTCTCCCAAGAAGAAACTCGGGGTGTCTGTCTCTCCTAGCCGGGCCCGGAGGCGTCGGAAAACATCAGCCTCATCAGCTTCTGCCTCCAACTCCTCCAGGTAACGAGGCTGGTTGTGAACATCTCAGAGTGTGTCTCTGCGCAACCCCACTGCCTCCAGCCATGTCCACTTACCGAGTCAGGCTGGGGACACCCTGGCCAGGCTGTTTGTGTGGCGGGTCGTTGCCTGAGGAAAGGTGGGAGAACTAAGCAGGTTCTATACATTCAGCAGACAGTGTCGACCTGTGACTAGGGCTGATGCTTAGAACCTTGGCATGTCCCTCCAAAATACATGTTAGAATCAACCAGGATGCCACAACCCCCAATAGTGAGCCTAGCTTTACTCCAGGGAGTCTCACAGCCACACCGGCAGGGGTGGTGAGGGCCCTCACCCAGGTCCTTTGGAAAAGGCACTGAGGTCTGGAGACTATGCCACTGGACTCCCCAGGTCCAGCCCCCTCAGTTTCTCCTGGAGGTTAGGTCAGCAGCTCTGAAACCCTCACTATGTGGTTTAAATACCCAGGAGGTGAGTGGTGGGGGCTGGAGCCAGTCCTTGTTCTCCAGAGAGGAAGGGGCAGGGGGTCCTACAGCACCGGGTGGGAGATCAGGGTTCACAGATGCAGATGGCAGGCACACAAGTGCACTGACAAATGCAAGCTGGGTCAGTGTCAGTGCAGACACACACTGGCTCTGCTCAGGCAGGGTTGCCTGGTAACCTAGGCACCCCCAGCACTGTTCTCCACTGGAGGGGGCAGGGGTGAGTGTACCTATGTGTGAGAGTGTCTGTACCTGTGTGTGTCTGTGCCTGTGTCTAGACCTGCGTGTCCTGCTGGGTGTGCAGGTCCCTCTCTCACCACCCTCCCTCCATACACCCAGGTCGTCCTCGAGGTCCTCGTCCTACTCTGGCTCCGGCTCATCCCGCTCACGCTCCCGGTCCTCATCCTACAGCTCCTACTCCAGCCGGTCATCCAGACGCAGCTCTTTCTCAGGCAGCCGGTCCAGGTACGGCCGGGCAGGGGCCTGGTGGTTGCTGTGGTGGGCGTGGCGTCTCTCGACACGCTCCTGCCACCATATGCTTGAAGGGACAGGTTCTGGTGTTCTGAGTGCTATTTTCAAAATGTTCTCAGCAAGTCATGTGACTAGGGGCCAATTGCAAAGAGAATCATGTGGTGGGCAATAACAGGAGCCTTGGGAGCCAGAGGCCCTCCGTGTGTGAGGGCTATGCTGTGGAGACGCCTGCCACGGGCTGCTTCCATGTGCTGGGGTCACAGGTGGAGCCATGGGTTTCGCAGCTCCAGCCACATCCTCAAAGCCACACATGCCCTGCAGGGCCCCAGCAGGGACACGTGCATCTCACTGGGAGTACTCAGCTGTGTTAGCACAGGAGGAAAGCTTAACATCACCACAGAAAGTACTAGAAGATGTGAACAACTTCTTGTTGTATTTTCTCATTGAAAAGAGAATTTTAGACAAATCTTGGTTGTTATTTGGGTAGAAAGAGTAGTCGTCAGGCACCAACCGGAGCTTGTGCCAGCCCACCTTGCCATGGTCCTGTCTTGGCACAGTCCCTGCCATGCTCTCTGCACCTGGGGAGCCCCACCCTGTCAGGACAAGAAAGGCTCAGGCCCGGAGCTGAGGGTAGAGGCATCCATGGGCCCCATCTGGCTGCCACTGCAGGCTATGTCTAGGCCAGTCATTGGCTCGCATCCCAGGAGGCCCACAGGGAGGGGGAGGAGCACACAGACCTCCGTTCTTACCCCACTGCTTTCAGAAGCGCTGACCCCAGGTGTTCTTGGAATAAAGCTGGTCACCTTTCTGGCAGATGGTCCTATTTGGGGCACCGTGGAGGGGTCAAGGCAGCAATAGGGGTAGTTGCTGCTGTCGAGTCTGGTGGTCAATATGGCGCTTCTGTGGGGCAGGGAGCAGACTGTATATGGGCCCTGTTACCTTTGACAGCAGATGACTGTGGGGCAGAGAGGGCACTGCTTCTAGGAACACATTGAGGGTCAGCTTCAGGCACAGATCTCAGGACCCTGAGCATGAGGCCTCATGCTGCCCCTGGGGTACAGAAAAGGGTGAACTGGGGTACACTACTTGTCAGAGGGAAACACACATCACAGCCTCAGAAGAAATTTCACTGAGGGTAGCACCTGTGGCTTAGTAAGTAGGGCACCATCCCCATATCCCAAGGGTCACGGGTTCAAACCCAGCCCCAGCCAAACTGCAATAAAAAAGTAGCCGGGCATTGTGGCAGACGCCTGTAGTCCCAGCTACTTGGGAGGCTGAGGCAAGAGAATCACCTAAGCCCAAGAGCTGGAGGTTGCTGTGAGCTGTGACAGCACGGCACTCTACTGAGGGTGACAAAGTGAGACTCTGTCTCTAAAAAAAAGAAGAAATTTCACTGAACAGGCAGCAAGCCTGCACCTCACTCTTGTAATCCCAGCACTTGGGAGGCTGAAGCAGGAGGATAACTTGAGCTCCAGGGTTCAAGACCAGCCTGGGCAACATAGTAAGACCATGTCTCTATAAATATCTAAATTAGTCTGGCATGGCAGATGCCTATAGTTCCAGCTATTTTGAAGGCTGAGGCAGGAGGATCCCTTGAGCCCAGGAATTTGAGGTTACTGTGAGCTGTGGTGACACCACTGCTGGGCTACAGAGCAAGCAGGAGAGAGAGAGAAAAGGGAAGGAAGGAACAGGCCCTGAGTGTGGAGAGAGGGCTGGAGGCCAAGCCTAGAAGTGTGGAAATTTGGGAAGTGTGAAGTGATACGGGGAAAGCATTAAACGTGTCTTTGCTCTGTGTGTCCAGTTGACAGTCTCAGAAAAGAACCTGAGAAGAGGCTGGGCACCTGTGGCTCAATCAGCTAAGGCGCCAGCCACATATACCCAAGGTGGCGGGTTCGAATCCTCAGCCCGGGCCTGCCAAACAACAATGATGACTGCAGCCAAAAAATGGCCGGTGCTGTGGTGGGCACCTGTAGTCCCAGCTACTTGGGAGGCTGAGGCAGGAGACTTGCTTGAGCCCAGGAGTTGGAGGTTGTTGTGAGCTGTGATGCCATGGCACTCTACCTAGGGGGATAGCTTGAGGCTCTGTCTCAAAAAAAAAAAAAAAAAGAACCTGAGAAGAAAGCCTTTTGATGCCACCCTCACCTGAGGTCAAGCCCCCCCCCCTCCCAGAGGCAGCAGTGAAGAGTGAGGGCAGGAAATAGCAAAGGAGGGCAACTGGTGACCCTCACCCTAGTTAGCACAGGCTGGTGGGGGGTGGGGGAGGCATGTGTCCTCCCCAGAGACGGGCCAGGCCTGTGCCTTCACTACCCAGTTCTAGATGAATCCCACTTGACCTCTTTGGCCAGGTTCTGCCTGGCTTCCCTGGGCTCTTTAAACGCCACTTATGGGCGGCGCCTGTGGCTCAAAGGAGTAGGGCACCGGCCCCATATGCCGGAGGTGGCGGGTTCAAACCCAGCCCTGGCCCCAAAAACTACAAAAAAAAACCCTGATGTATAAACCCCACTTGACTGCTGAGTGGGGTCATGGAGGGTCTGATCCTGCCCTTCCTGTGACTTACATCTTCACCAGAGGCGAAGGTTCCTTCCCTTGTAGACCTTGGGTTGGCAGGTGGGTGGACGAAGGGGCACTCAGGCCTGGGCTCGGCAGTCTCTGTAAAGCTGAGCTGCAGTGGCCTTCAGGGAAGGAGGACAGCTGGCTGGGCTGGGAGGGTGGGCTTGCTGCCTTGTCACAGGCTCAGCCCGGCCCTGGCTTCCTGGCAGAGTGAGTATGAGGCCTAAGGGCAGGGGGCTCCTATGTGGCCTCCACTCAGGGCTCCCGAGTGCCCAGCTGCAGGAGCCACGCCTGTCTTACTCCTCCTGTTGCTGTTTCATGTCCAGAAATGCTGAAAATCCCACAGGACAGGGTTTAGGTTGGGAGGAAACAGGCAGACCCCAAGCCTTCCCCCTCTTGCCTCACGTGTGACACCACCATCAGGAAGCCCTGAGTTGTCCCTGGACAGTGGAGTCAGCCAACCTGGACCCCCTGCCACCATTCCCCTTTCATAGGTTCCCATCTGCTGATACCAGAAACTTGTGTCACAATTGAACCCTTCCTGTTTCCCTCCAGCTGGGGCCCTCCATGGGCCTGACCAGCCCTTGTCACCTCTGGTGCCCACACGTGTCCGCAGCACTCAGGCTACATCTCACAGCTCTCCACCCCTAGCTGCTGGGTCAGCACTCAGCCCCAAGCTGTGCCTGCCCTGTCTGCCTGTGCTCCCGTGTCCATATAAGGCTGTATCCTATGGCCGTTTCTGTGGGAGCATAAGCCATGTTCCTGCCCCACCCCAGGGATCCACCCGGGGGTGTGACTATCCCTGCAGCCCTCACTGTTGTGTTTTTAGCAAGTGACAGATAAGCTTGTGGTGGCCTTCTCTGAGGATGTGGGGATATGCCACACCCTGCCCTCTTCATGCCTCTGTTTACTCCCTAGGTCGAGGTCCTTCTCTTCATCCCCGTCCCCATCTCCAACGCCTTCCCCACACAGACCATCTGTCAGAACCAAGGGGGAGCCAGCCCCACCCCCTGGGAAAGCCGGGTAAGTCCCTAGCATGCTATGCTATGGGAGAAAGTGAGTTTGACCAAGGGTGACATAGTGAGACTCTGTCTTAAACAAACAAACTGCTAAAGTGAGGAATGATGGTGTTCAGCACCACATCCATTTGAACAGTGCTCAAGGATGAGTTTGCACTGCAGGGCATTCTGGCACACTTGGCCACAGGGCCCCTGCTAGAAGCAGCTCCCTGCCCACTCACCCTGCCAATCCCCATCCCCAAACCCTCCTGTGAACCCTGCTACCAGGCGCTTTTGTTCCTGGCGTTGCTCATTGACAGGTAGTTGCTGATCAGCTGCTGTAGTGAAGGACTTTGTGTCTCCTGCCATCATCAGCTCTGGGGACCACAGCCAGTTCACATTCCCCTCTGTGCTGCGCAGGGCTGCCCACACAGTGTACATGTCACCTTGCCTGCCATGGGAGGAACATGTGCCAGCCATTTCCTCAGCCTGGCTGTGTAGCTCCTGTGCTAGCATCTCCCAGTGCCAGTGAGGCAGTAGGCCTCCTGCAGGCCCAGGGTGCATTCTCATAGAGGGCACTGCCAGCCCAGGAGCACCTCGAAGCTCTGGGGTGTGCTCACCAAGTCTTCTGAGGGCCTGTCTTCCTGCCCACCCCATGCTGCCTTCAGCTCCCACTTTGGGGAGGGAAGCAGGGAAGTGGTGGTGGGTGGCTTCGAAGACACTCTGAGAGTCACACAGGTCAGCAGGAGACAGCAGCATCTGGGTGATGGGCATGGATGCTGCACCCTGAGGGTGGAGCCTCGCCCCTGCTCGTCCCCCAGCCCTGCCTGAGCCTGCCTTTGCACACAGAGAGAAGTCCGCGAAGAAGCCGGCCATACCTCCTGCCCCACCACAGGCCACTAAAGCCACTGCTCCTGCCCCTGAGCCCACCAAACCAGGAGACCTTCGAGAAGCCAGGAGGAAGGAGCGACAAGCCAGGAGTCCCCCCAGGAGGTAAGAGCCGGGTGGCAGGAGGGTGCCCCCAGGGGAGCAGCAATGTCCCTGAACCAAGCCCATCCTGCCCCATCTTCACCTGTGTGGCTTTGGCCAGTCACATCCTCTCCCTGAGCACACTTCCTTGTAGTAAGACGGGAGGATAGGCACTTGGGGGTGTGCCGTCTGCACCTCCCCAGGCAGACGATGGTCTGGGGAGAGACTGAGAGTGTCCTTGATGTACTTAGTTTTATATTTTGAAGAAAAAATGAACCTGAAAGAAAATAGGACCCAATTCCAGCTCAGCAACAAGTAATGGATTTGGAAATTGGCCTTGGGCCAGTGTTCAGCCTGTTTTGAGGAAAGTGCACCCTCTGAGCCACGTGTGCTTGTCTTGTAGGCGGACGCTGAGTGGCAGTGGCAGCGGCAGCGGCAGCAGCTACAGCGGCTCGAGCTCCCGATCCAGGTCATTCCCAACTCTCTCTGGGGCCCCTCCCCATCAACCTGGGCAAAGCTGACTCAGGTGGGAGTATCTACTCCCCGGGTACTGATTCCCCAGGCCTCTAAAAGGCTTGGATTTGACAGAGGAGAAAACCAGCTGCACTTGAGCCAGGGTGCCAGACTCCGGGAAGAGGAGGCCTGTTCACAGGCATGTGCAGGGGCCGGAAAGCCAGCCAAGCCCTCAGTGCCTACTCCCACAGGGCAGGCTGGGGCCCCATGGGATTGTCAAAGCCAGCCTGGCAGCCTTGGGGGAGTCCATAGAGAGCTTTGGGAGAAGAGTAAGTGAAGAGATTTCTACTGCTCAGTAATTTACAAAGACTGGGACCAGGGCAGCACTCATAGCTCAATGGGTAGGGCGCCGGCTACATGCACCAGGGCTGGCATGTTTGAACCCAGGCCAGCTAAAACAGCAATGACAACTGCAACAACAATAACAACAACAACAAAAAAAATAGCTGAGCGTTGTAGCCCCAGCTACTTGGGAGGCTAAGATAAGAGAATTGCTTAAGCCCAAGAGTTTGAGGTTGCTATGAGCTGTGATGCCACAGCACTCTACCCTGGGTGACAACTTTGAGACTTTGTCTCAAATAAAAAAATAAAATAGGCTCAGCGCCTGTGGCTCAATCGGCTAAGGCGCCAGCCACATACACCTAAGGCGGCGGGTTCGAATCCCCAGGCCGGCCCGCCAAACAACAATGATGGCTGCAACCAAAAAATGGCCGGGCGTTGTGGCGGGCACCTGTGGTCCCAGCTACTCGGGAGGCGGAGGCAGGAGACTCGCTTGAGCCCAGGAGTTGGAGGTTGCTATGAGCTGTGATGCCATGGC